>VXAZ01003899.1:1558248-1639387 GCA_013399875.1 Gymnorhina tibicen
GGAGCGGGGATGGGGACGGGGATGGGGACGGGGACAGGGATGGGAGCGGCAGCACCGCCACCGCCGCCGCGAGCGTGTCCTTGTTCCCTTGACCGTCCCTGCGCACAGCGGGCGACTGCACCGGCCGGGCGCTGCCGCAGAGGCGCGGGAGGCGGAGACGCCCCGGGTCTCCGGCGTCAGGATACTCGTCCCGCCGCCCCGGCGAGGAGATGCGGGTCGGGAGGGGATGCGGGTCGGGAGGGGAGGGTAGCTTCTCGTGGGGGCCCCTCCGCCGCCGCTGCGCAGCCCGAGAAGCGCGCGGAAGCAACAACAAAATCTGGTCAGGAGAAAAAAAAGAATTGTTAAAAAATCGCTTCCATCTTTTTGCCACAAGTTAGAACCGTTCCAACAACTGTTGTCACTTCTGCAGAACGGAATTGCTTTAGCCTCAAACATCACGTTCTATATAATGTTACTTCCGAATTGTGTCAGAATACTTATTTTTTCTCTGAAATAATTAGATGTTGACTATTACTGAACCTTTAATTTCTCCCTCCACATTGCTACACATCTGTCAGACCACCAATGGCACCAAAAACAGGAGCACTAAAGCAAAGTAGATCAGGAAACAAGAGAGTGACAAAGTACAAGGCACAAGCTGATGTCAACCTGTAAAACTTTGTACATATTCTTGGCAAGGCCAGGAGGAAAGTAGCAACTGAAATTAGCCAGGAATCAGAAACAGCAGTGAAAAGGAGCCTTGGACATGGGTAATGCATGGCAGCAGAGCTAACAGTGCCACATAACAACTTCATGTATATATTCTATACCATAGAAAATCTTTGTAGAGAAATGAAGTAAACTGGAGCACACTGGATTAGCTGTAGTTGGGAAAAGTGCACTCTAAATTTCTGATTAGAGAGAAACTACAGCAGAGTTCATTTCCCAACTGCAACTGTAGTTTTGTAACTGTCAACAAAGAGCAAGAGTTTTAAGGGGTAATCCAGAAACCAGCAGGGAAGCATCTCTCAGCTTTTCAAGGTTAATTGAGAAAAGGGGAGAGCCTAGCGTACTGGTAGAGCTCGGTAAATTACATGCAATGCTGTCACTTGAGGACTGCATCTATTCACAGGAGTGAAGATCTACAGAGCCACAGCTTCTCACTGGCCTCATCTTTTTCCACAGCATTTCACAGATTTCAAGATGTGTCCTTGTCTCTAAAGCTGTGGTCAAGATTTTAATGTATGCGTGGTTATATGTTGATTCTGCAGAGAAACTTGTGTACAGATACACTGTGACAGTCATTTTACTGGAAATAATATTTCTGCTTGAAAGTAGACTAGATTGCAAAAATTAATGTTAGAGAAGTCTTAAAAAGACTGTTGCAGTTAAATAATAAGTTCTCCCTATCAGGAAAGAAGGACAGAATTACACTGAGCTTGGAAGCAAATCTTGTCAAACTACATTTTGATGGAGGCAGACATTCGTGAAAAAGGTAATGGAAAGTCTGTAATAGCAGTACATAAAGTGTGTGACTTGATGCCTATGATGATTAAGCAAATTAACAAAACTCAGAATTCATTCAGCTCATACAATCTAAAGATATTTGGAAATCTTCACCTCACTAGAATGGCATACAGAATATTACAAAGCTACTTAAATAGACCAGTGATTTGAGAGAGAACAAGAAAATTACTTATTAAATGCCACGCAGCAAGGATTTGTTGCTGGTCAATTATGATGGATATGGGTTAATGGCACAGACCAATCCAGTTGCCTTGGTAAGGTGGCCTCATTTGTTCAACAGAGCGGTTGAAGTCAAGGTCAGGCATCTAGTGAAAAAGAACACGGGTGACATTTCAGGTTGAGGGATTGTTTTCTGGAAGGCAGTGTACGATAAGCAGCATTAGTTTGTCCTGCTGAATAACTGAGTACATGCTCCCACTGTTTTGGGTTAGTGAGGATGACAGCTGGGACTGGATGGGTGGCAGAGAGAGTATCAAAACAAAAATAACCAGAAGTTACATGTCAAGGCAGTATCAGTAAGACCAATCTGGGAATACTGGCTTTGTGTCCACATTCAGGATTAATGTTAACAATATAAATCTAGAATATCTGAGAGACAATTAATGTAGGTTTTAGAAGGATAGCTGTGTCTTCTCCATAAAGTGAGAATCCTAACAGAAGACAGGGAACCATGCTCTCTCTTCCTCTTGTTCTCTGTTTAAATTGATCTTGGATTCCTTTAGATGTGGTGGTACAGCTTCAATGGAAGACAGGTTTGTTCCCATCCCTTTAATCTGGAGGTGAGGGTATTCTCCTGGGAGTGGGAGACGTGAGACTGAATATGCATGAGGCTGCAGAGTATAACCCAAATACCTCATTTCTTGGGTTAGGTCTCTAAATACCGGATTAGTCAGTAAATGGTGACCACAGGCTACTCCTCCTTTAGCATACTTTAAGTATCTTAGCTCTGTTTAGTTGTTTGCAGGAAAGAATGTGCATGCCTACCTTCAAGAACAAGTTCCAAGCAGTGAATCTGAAGTGAATATAAGTGTATTTTTTCAGCTTTTATTAAGGTGCCTGAGGAATGGGACTGCAGCTGTGTCACTGCCCTGTTGGCTGCATCAGCCACTGCTCCTTGGTTGAGCTGCTGAAAAGGCACAGCCTGGAGCCTGCACGTGTTACCAGCTTCAGTCCCCAATGCCTTCAGGGGCTCTCTCAGAATCACCTTGTCACTTACAGAGCCTGCTGACACGAGAGCATCTTGTCCACTTTCAGAAGGGCCATGGCTCTCTCTTTTCACACTTTGAAAAATTGACCTTCAGTGTGATTTGAAAGGAAAGAAGAAAAGAGGCAACAAGAAAGATTAGCAGTTTACTGGTGGTAACTGCTGGATGCTTGTCCCTTTGCCTTTTAAGCACATCTTTGAATTTTCTAACCTGGAACTGCTGATTTTTCAGTGTGTTCCTATACATCATTATTTCTCTATTAGTATGTAGGTGCTCCACCACACACATTGCTATAGCGTGATCAAAACAGGCATGATAAAAGAATTTCTGGAAGCTGATGCTATATAAATACATTGTACAATGAAGGTGAAATTTTAGGAGTGCAGCTTATTAATAATAGGAACGTTTTACCTATGGAATGTTCATTCTGGTGCTGCTTAGACTCTAAATAGGATCTTTCTGAAAGGTATATTGCATCTCGAGTGTAAGTTATGGGATTGATGCAGTGGTTACTTGGGGGAAGTTCAGTGGCTGGCATCACACAAGAGGTCACTCTGGCTGATAACCATAATTTTTTCCAACCCTGTAAGCTGGAAATTGTGAAATGCAATGATCCATTGTAACAACATAGGACTCTTCAGAATAAAGAGAGAGCTTATCTTCCTGAACAATGCCTCTCAAATGTTTTAACGTGTTGTAAAGAGGATTATTTTAATTAATTGGTACAATTTCTTACATTTATTATATATACTGGAATATCATTAGTCAGTCATGCAACTGCACCTGATTTAAATGTCCAATTTTCATTCTTAATCCTATGTCTGTGTTGATGCCGACATGTCTGTAATTGCATAGTAAGAAATAAAGAAAAAAATAGACAAAAAAATACACATGTGAGTATCTATCTCTTCCAAGGAAGTAACCATACCATGGTATGGGAGAAGTAGCTATGTATCATGCAGTGAGCAGCCAGCAGAGAAGCAGCGGCATGATACAGAATTTTAACACATAGGAATTACCATCTTTGGTAATTCAGTAAGTGTGATGTATGTTTGACATTGCAATAAGAGAGTTTGTGCCACTTCCTAAATATTGCCAGAAGCTGTGTGTAATTCGTCAAGGAAAAAGAAAAGAAAGGTGTTGAAATTGTACCATTGTACCAGTATTTCCAGGTAGTTTCCAGTCTCTTTAGCCTTTTTTTTCCCCTTCCCTATTATAGGCAGCTCATCCACCTTGTAAGAATTATAGCCTGTCTTTGAAGTGGCTCAAATGGAAGCACGGAGCAGGTAGAAAGCCACTTGCTATATGCTTGAACAGCTCTCAACAATGCAAAGCCATCAACAGGGGTGCAATTTTGGAAGAAGAAGAGGAGAAAAAAAGATGGAAAGTCTTTGTAGGTAATACCTGCTCAGTGGAAAGTTAAGAAAATGTGAAGACTTTTGGAACGCTGTTGTACTATGAGGAATTGCTGTCTGCAAATGAGCATGTTCAGTATGCACAGCCATCCCTAGTGGATGCAAAACTCACCAGAACACCACCTGTGTGCCATGGTGTGTGTTCAGCATACAGGAAACTCTGGACTTACACACCAAACCTCTTTTTTCCCTATAGCTGACCACAAATAGTTCAAAGGAATTCAGAAGAGTATGGCTGCTAACCAACTGCAAAGTGGATTAGTACCAGCTGTAAACAAATGATGAGTCTTTGCTCATCTGGCTGACCAAGAGGAGAATTACTGGTCACTGAGAAGAACTGTTGTGTTTAAATTGTCCAGCTCGCAGGAAGAAAAACACCTTGTGGGTATTACAATTAGGTGCCAGTGTTGAAGAGTTGGTGGGATGCACTGCTTCCACAGTAGTTACTGTGCTAAAAATGCTTATGTGATAATCCTAAACCACTAATACAAATGTTAAACTAAAGACATAAATATCAGGGCCATTCTTACTCTGTGAATGAGGACCCAGGTCTCTTACCTTCTGGCCCACCCAGTTACTGGAGTCATACTGGTTTCTAATGACTTTTTGGATTCCAGTTCCCAAAGACTGAAATCTCTATTGTCACTGCTGTTGTAACATAAATGGAAGATACAGTTGTTAACTAGTCCTTAGTTTGGTTTTGCAAGCTCCTGTCTGTCGAGTGTAATTGTAGTGTTAATTCTCTCCGCCATTTTAATGACTCTGACACCAGAGAGGATGAACAGTTTCACTTGTATTCCTGCAGTAATTACTGAGAGGTTGTAGCCACTACATTAAAGAAAAACTACTTGCTTTCTGTCGTTTTCTTTATATAGGAATGCCTTTGCTTTTTGAGAGTGGGAGAAAATACCACCAGGTGATTATGATAAAAACCATGGGGGTGTTCTTGATGGTAACAGTGAGTTCACTGACAAAGTGAGCTAAGGATAAAATCAACATTTATTTCTGATGTTAGAAGCAGTTTTCTCTCAGCTCTGCATGAAGTGGTATTGGTGTGGATGAGGTACCCCAGAGACACACACTCTGCACGAGACTGAATGATGCTGATTTTAGATAAATGGCACCACACAGACAGTTCTAGTACCTAGTGTAGGTGAAAGGTCACTTAAATTGGTTTAGCCACCAAATAGCCTACCAATTTAAGTGGTAGAATAGTCTATCTGGAACAATATACAGAGAAAAAAAAAATGGGAAGGAAGTAGCAAGGTGTAAAGGATGCAGTAGCTATTTTGCATAAGATTGAAATTACTCCTGTCAGTCCAAGATTTGAAGCCTGCCTCAAAAGCAATGTTAAATTTGCAGTCTGCTTCAGCAGTGAGCCTGTGAACTGGTACAGACAAATCATCTACCGGAATGTGCCTGTGAAAACACAAAGAATGACTGGGGACACAACGATGAGAACAAAAAAACAAGAAAAAAAAAGAGGAAACTAGAAATGTCCAATATATAAAACAGGGCATGCAGTTTGTGACAGTTTACCTTCTGAATGATATATGCTGACATATGAAATGCCAATGCAAACTTCACTAACAGGTTTGTTCCTTTTAAGTAAGACCCCTCTGGAGACTGCGGGAGGAATTAGAGTGGGGGGAAAGTGGAATTTGTTATCTAAAAGTACTTCCACAGATCAGTGAATATTTTAGTTTTCATATGCTCACTTTCCATTATAAAATATAATAGAATAATATTTTTTTCATTTTCTTAGTACAGAAGAACTATCAAGAGAATGAGAAATAATAAATAATAATAAACCAACACAAATTTTCAGAATTGGGATACCTTTTTTTCCCAACAGGTAGCATGAGTTCTTTGTTATTGCACAGCATTTTTAATAAAATCCTTAAATACTAGAGATGGGTCTTTAAGTAAGCTAGAAGTTAATTTTACTTTTGCTCAGTTCAGCCTTAATTTTGCCCCATCTTTCATTAGTAACTTTTATGTTCTGTGTGTTCTTATGCCCTCTTTTCTTTTAATGCAAAGTATTTCCTTGAAAAGAAGTTCCATACAAGCACACAAAAGTATTCAGCTGCTTAATTTATCTTCTGACAAAATCCAACAACTCCATTCAGGATCAGAGCCCTTTTTTGCTACTGACTAAAGAGGATGACACAGTTCTTTCTCTGTGAAGGTCGTGGTTTAAGTGCCTGATTTCCTGAATACTGTATGAAAGAAGGATGATGAACTTAGCTGTTATCAGCTACTTTGTGTGACGAAAGGTGCAAGATAAAGAGGAACTTTTCATGCCTGATCTCCTTTCATTATCTGTTGTGTTAAACTGCACTGAGCAGTCCCTGAGAAGCCCAATATTTAATGCATTGGCTATAGCAGCACTGGGCAATAGATTTATAAAGTGATATGGTAGACAGAATTTACTTGCTGTAAATATGTATAATGCAAAGAAACATGTCCATTTATCACTTCGACCAGTATGAACTCCTGCAGTGCAGAGAGAAATTAAGGCAGCCATAGAAGAATGGTTTGAGCAGGGAATGTTTTCAGGGATGTATAATCTACAATGTCTGTTTTAAGGTTACGAAAATACCAGGAATCACTAATGAAATGCCTAAATGCTAAAATATGGGGTTTTTAACTGTAGATAAATAGGAAAGAACAAATCAAAACTGAATTGAAAGATTTATTATGTCTAGATGTTTTATAAATTTGAAATTTAAAGTGCTGAAAAAGGGAAGAGAAGAGAATGCAAGTAATCCAAGGAACAACAAGAATATTTACTCAACTAGATTAGTTTAATGGATGTTTTCTGTTGTTTTCTTACTTAAATATATATCTCTCATTTTAAAAAATGTCATGTTTGCCGTATAAAATCTGCCAACTTAGTGATCTACAATTTCCTTCTAGGTTTAATGTCACTTCACTGTAATTTTTCTGTATTTTCAAACAGTTGTTTAGTTTTCTGTGCTCATTAAAGACATCATTTCTTTGTTCCCAAAGGAACTAGTAAATGCTGGTTAACGCACTATTACACCAGGACTTGCTTAGCAAGTTATTTTATATTTTATTCTTCCAATTCTCTTCCAGTAGGTATACTTCACTTATTTGAAATACTTGTCTTGGTGCTCTCACATTATTTAGTGTAAAATATGAGAATGGCAGAACTTTCACACTGATATACTTTTGCAGAACTGATGTTTGTGAAACTGTATTTATATGTTCTCTGCATTCTCCTGTCCTGCTAGTGCAGGGGATCCTTTATACTATTCCTGTCATAAGCTATTCCCAGGCTAATTTCTGATTTCAGGAAAAAAAGAGGGTGTAAGCTGAGACTGTCAGATCCTCAGTGAGAGCATATACATGGGATATAAAGGTGCTGCACCTCAAAAAGAGAACTTAAAATTATCTCACTGTCTCCTGAGGAACGTGAAAGTTATTTTACTAATACCCATATTACCTTCGTCTTAATTATCGCTATTGAAATAGTTAACTGAAATAGAAACTCTGAAATATAATATATTCAATATAAAAACATGTACAAAATAAAATTAAATATATAAAATCAAATGCAGTCTTTACATTGCTAGTAAGATTCTGGAACTGGAATTCACTTATCACTGAGTTCATCATACACAATTTATCCTAAGAATGCTGCAGTCTCTCAGGTCTGATGACCTGCTTCACTTACAGAGAAACTGTCTTTTCCAGTGTTCCAAACAAATATGACTCTAAATGTAATTAAGAATATGTGGCTGTTATGTAAGAAGACACAATCCATACTAATTCATTCATGCGATCAAATTCAAACTCCAACACATGTCTAACAATGGGCCACACAAAACTTGGTGTCTGTCTGTGACGCCGATTGTTACTCCTGGCATAATTAAACTTGCCTCTGGCAATTAATCACCTTGACTGCCGACAAATAGTATATTTATCTTCATTAGCTTCCTGCACGGGAGCCTTTCCTTTATGCCATAGAGCAGGAGCTCTAAACATCCCGTTCGGCTGCCAAAGGGACGCGGGTTCCGTGGAAGGGACGTGGATTCAGCCGTCCCAGGGATGGGCACGGGCACTGCCCCTTGGGGAGGGGGCAAAGGCAGCCCCAGCTCCAAAGGGCTGGGCTGGCACTCTGCATTAAATGTAATTCCACAGCCATAGCAAACCCAAGTCTATTTAAGACTATGATTTTGCATTTTCAGCTTCCTCATATATTTTAATGAAAGACAAACAGAATTATGGACAGTGCAAATTATTTTTCTCAAGTGAGAAAGAAAAGAGAGGATGCCAGACTAATTTATTTACTTTTGTTTGCATCTCTTTTTCCATTATTATCTTAACAAATGAGTTTACTAGCAGGAATGTTTGGTAAAATAATGAAGCAAATATTGTTAAATATTGTGATTATTCATAGCAGAACCTATAAGTCATGTTTCTCCAATTGGAAAAGAGAAATGTGTTGCACAACCTACGTACCCATTCAAAAAGAGCTTGAATATTCAAAAAGCTCTGCTTATGAATGAATTACATAAAAAATTATGCATAGATATTATTCAGCAAACAGTTTGAACATATATATCAGAAAAACTAGTTTGTTTGGAAAACTTGCAAACACATAATGGAGCAAAGAAATTATTCATTATGAATTATTTGCACAGCATCTGTCTTACTTTCTCATGTTAATTGCCTCTGCTAAACCACATTTTCACCCCCTCAGTATGTAAATTTAAATGATTTTGCATATTCTCTGAATATCCAGTAAATGCAAGTTTCATTACTTTACCGCTTACATTTTTTTTGTCTCTAATTGTACTGGAGTTTAGATAATTTTAAAATTTGACCTACCAGCTTCCTGTAGATTGCAACCTTTTCCTCTGGATTCTGATTATTACCTAAAAAGGAAAAAAATCACATATGAAAAAATTAAACCTGTGCACATTGACTGCATTTGTGAAAGATCTTTCAAGGTATGTGTTAATTCCCATTGTATTTATAAAAGCTAGGGCTTGTTTTAATCACAACACTTTAAATGTAATTATTATAAATCTAGGACATGACCCACAATTAACTGGAATTAACAGAGAGAATTTTACAGACTTCTCAGGGCCTACAGCAGACCTTCCCCTAGAGGAACTGGATGATGTATCACTGTATCCTTTTGTGCTTCCTAAGAGGTACCACTCTTGTGTAGAATTATTCGTTCTACAAATACAAGCTTATACATCAGGCAGTCTGACTTCCTCTAAAAATATATCTTTTTTTACCTGAATTTTGTGAAATTTTCATTCTTAGACCACCGACTCATGCTGTCTCTCTAAGAAACACCATGAGAAAAAAATGTGCACATGCTATCCTGTCTTTTCTCTGCTATCACTTCATATCACTGGCAGAAATAAGGGTCTTGTCCAAAGCTGTCTGGTCTTACAAAATAAATGCAAGTTTAACCCTTCAGGCCTGTTAACAGAAATGACCCCCTGGCAAAATCTGTCCCACTGGGTCACTGAGAATGGGCCACCCAAGAAAAGCCTCAGGATTGTCTCTCGTTTATCAGCACACACTTTGTTAGAGACCTGCAGAAAGCACTCAGAAAGCTTACAGTGCTGTACTGAGACAGCATGACCAAAGCTCTTTGAGAAGTACAAGTACACACTTTTCTAATGGCATAAAACCTTCTGTTTAGGATTCCATCCTCAATGTACCGCAAAATACGTAACCCCTGAAATTATTCTTTGTTTCTATTTTATACAGAGGTTACAAAACACTGTGTTAACAGGGGTAGCACAAAAAACATCCTTATTAATTTATTTGCTGTGGGCAGAAACCTGGCTGAAAGCTTACAGGAAGCGTTTTGCAACAGTCATTAGTCGTTTGCCAAGGCACAGGAGGCAGATGCTACTGCCTGCACAAAGCTACTAAGTTTTCTAGCATCCTAATGGATTACAACAGGGGAAAAGAAATCAGGATATAGTGCTATGATACAGCATTTTTTCATAAATATGAAATTTCACTGACTCGTGCTCCACAGGTATTTGTGGGTCGTAACAGAATTTCTGTCATGAGAAGTTCCCAGTGCACCACAGAGACCCCAGTAGTATTTTCTGCTGCTGATCCATCCACCCTTCTGTTCTGTAATGCATCAGGCCTGGCTGTCAGATCACATCTGAAATGAACAGCACCAATAAAATTTTGGGCCTAATCTTCAGCAACTCCTTTTTTTTTGATATCCCTTTAGGCTGCTAAACACATCTATAGGTTTCTCCTCTGGACAGGATGTGTTGTCCTGCATGCTTTAGCAGTTCAGTAAGCTGAGCTGATTCAAATGAGCCTTGAAATGTTAAATACAACTTGTAATATAAAATGCTTTCATATCAAATAATTTTCTTCCTGTGGATCCTGGGAAGATTAAGGACTTGTGCAGCAACTGAAATGTCCACTACTTACATCAAATATCTCAGCACTGGCTATATCATTATCTGCTCATTGAAGGAATGGCTGGAAAATACAACTGCAGCACTTCTGACTTTATTTGTAAATCAAGCATAAGGAGCACATATCAGGTCCATATGGCAACGAGTGAATGCTAAATGTTGAGTAATTGTGTCACAGTGTGACCAAAGCCTTCATGTACAACCTTGAGGTGATTTCTTTGTAACTGGTGTAGAAATTTATTTGGGGTAAGAGGGCAAACTAAATGCAGTATGGCTGCACTTCAAATTTTCCTTCCATCTGCTTATCTCAAAGCCCAGAGAAAAAAGTTGTCTCTTCTTTATTGTTTTTCTGGTTTTGCTTTCATATCTTGCAGCAGTGTCTGTTTACAGCTTGCTTACCTTCCTTTACTTCTGAGCTGAATTAAGATGAAGTCTGGTTTGAATCATCCAAAATGCCTTCGCCCAAACCACTCCTGTATGTTCAGAATTGTAGTGGGAACCATCAAGACATTTGCTGCTTCTTTCCCACCCTTTGCTTTGCAGATGCAGAGGAGACACTTAGAGAAGGGTGCTCGCTCTCCCTGACATCCTGGGCCCGGTCTGTTTGCCAGTGCAGCCCTCGTACCCGTGCGCTGTGTCCAGGACACCCGTGCTGAGGCTGAGCTGGGTCTCCTGCCCTAATCCTGGCACATTCTTACTGACACACATTTTTGTACTATAATTAACTTAATTATCATATCATAAAGCAGGAGTATGATTTCAATCTATGCACTTCATGGTAGTCTTATAAAAACCAAATATTTTGAAAGGTAATTAGTAAGTAACTCAGTGTGAAAACTGGGAGGTTGTGTTTTCCAGGACTGGCATTCTAACTGTAAATGCAGTCACACGTAGGATCAAATGGTTGTGAAGATGCTTTTTGAAAAACTCTGAGAATGACAATAGACTCTGAGTGGGCAGACCTCAGTGTTGCCAACAATTAAAAGAATTATATTAGCATATAGAGAATAACGCTTTCTAAATCACGTTTATTTCAGGATCCTAGTTTCAGGAGAAAATGTGGAGTCTTGATGCCACTGTGGAACAACTATTAACTGCATAATGACAGTCACAGTGTACAGAAATGAGTAGAGAGTACTTTCATGGAAAGCATATTGTCATTTTCCTTGCATTGAAAGTCAAACACAATTAAAACATTATTTAATTACAGAATATCTTATCAGCTGTAAAAAGTAAAATTGATTGATATGAAGTGTAGGGATAACTTGGCTGCTTCTATTTGTAAAGTGATGCTGAGGCTGACAAATTAGTCACTTGGTTTTTTTATTTGATAATTTCATGTATTTTTATATTTTCTTTCACCACTGAAAGCATTTAATTAGCTAATGTTTGATTGCTCATTGTTTGGAAATGGAAAATGTTACAACTGTATTGTGATTTGAAGAGTTGTTGGCCTTGAGATTAAGCATCTTGCATGACTATATCCTGCTCTCTCAGTACTAAAAATATTTATCTGATAATAGGATTTTTCGTACGATTATTTTTGTCTGTGTTACTGTCCAATAAGATTTTTTATTCTGCAGCTTAACCATCACATGTAGCTGGAAACAGGTCAGCATAGCTCAGAGCAGCTCCAAATCAGTGAGCAATCTCTTCACTTGGAAGAATCCATATCACTTACCCAAGGGCTGAATTTGGCCATGCAAGGAAGAGCCAGTCAGGGAGGATGAATGCTGACAAACCAGCAAACCTATTTCTATTTTTAAAAAGCCACAAAACAAAAGGGATAGCCAATTTTTTTTTTTTTTTTTAAAAATCCCTCTTACATTCATTAAACCAGAAATTTATTCTCAATCACTACTTCAGTAAAGAGTTGAAGGGTGGTTTGAGTTAATAAATACTAAATAAATTTCCAGGTGTCTGTTCTTTTCTGTTAAATTTTATTCTTCAGAAGGGGTAGAGTTGATGACATGGCTTCATGGGTTTTTTGGCTATTTCTGATATTTCTGTTCTACTAAGAGAATATCAGCAGACTAATGTCCATATGGATTCCAAATTAATGCATTACTTCCCTCAGAATGAGCACTTCTACAAGGAAATCCTAGGACACTTTCGAAGGGCTGGTAAATTTATTTATTTATTTATTTATTAAAATTCATTTAATTTAAATAAATTTATTTATTAATTTAAATTAAAGTGGTCTTCAACACTTGACTAAAACCAGATGCCAGTGCTTTAGGGGTAGGGCTCCTGAGCTTTGTTTGTAATGCCTCTGTCCACAGAACTTCTACTGCATTTGTAGAGATTAACTGAGTAAAGAAAGAGACTAATCTTTGGTTGACTAAAATAATGTCTTCAAGGTGGATTTTTTGTTTGTTTGGGGGAGTTTTGTTTGTTTGTGTGTGGGTTTTGTTTGTTCTTTTAAAGGTTTCAAGTGAGTTTTTTTTCCAGATACAAATCCATTCTTCTTGGGTCTACCAAAATCTTTTTGGAGTGTGGCAGCTGTGGTTTTTCCCTGCCAGGAAAATCTCTTTAGAGGCATTTATTCCTATGAAGCCCAGTTTTCTATGTGGGCTAACTTCTTTCAAAGTGGAGACCCATAACAATTGAATATGATTAATAACGTAATTTCTGCTTTGCTCAAGGAAAGGATATCACTGCACATGTACACCTTTCATACTAGAATCAATTTCAGAGGATAGTTTTTCATATTAAATAGGTTATGAATAAGAATGGTCTCATTTAGATGCAAGAAAATATACAGAATTCTGTATAAATATTCTAACAGTCTGAGAAGGGAAAATAATTTGAAGAAGCAACTCATTAGGTCTGGCTTCACAGTGATATATTTAATTAAAAAAAGATAACTAAATCAATTAGTTGTTTCTCAGATTGTTGGAGACAACTGTTCTCAGGGATATCAGATGTTATATATATATATAAAAAATATATAACATATATAATAATAATGCAATTGCTTCTATGTGAAGTGCTGTGTAGGAGCTGGTAGAAAACGATTATTTCATTTGAAAAGTCACACAAAAAGCTGTAAAAAAACCAGCAGCATGTTACTGGAGACTCATAGTACACTGCTAGAGATGTGTATTAACTATACAGTCTACTGCAGTTGCAGATGTCCCTGCTCAGGGCAGAGGGTTGGCCTAGATGGCCTTTAAAGGTCTCTTCCCACCCAAACTATTTGATGATTCTATGATTCTCTGAATTAATACCAGAGAGTAATTTAAAAGTTTGTGAACAAAACCACTGAGAAAGCCTTTAGCTGCATCCAAAAGGGATGCTTCTTGAAAAGCCATGCAGTTATTAGGTCAAAAGCTTAAAGAGATAAACCAGCAATTTGTTATTTCACCAATTAAAAGCAATCAGCAAGCGATAGTTACACAGC
Organism: Gymnorhina tibicen; assembly: GCA_013399875.1. Lineage (NCBI taxonomy): Eukaryota > Metazoa > Chordata > Aves > Passeriformes > Artamidae > Gymnorhina > Gymnorhina tibicen. The sequence goes on from VXAZ01003899.1 coordinate 1,572,218, forward strand.
CTAATAAAATACCTCTCATTTTTGCTGCTCATTATAAATATCTGTGTACTTCATGTACTTTGTACTGTGAATTTATTAAAAATACCTGAAAGCGGTAGGTTTGCCAGAAAGGCATGATCACCTTTAAATAAGTAACAAAACAACTTCTCAGAAGTGATGGCAGGCATGAGAACTGTTCCCAAACTGTTAGGTCCCCTCCAATTAATTTTACAAGATGCTTAAAGCTCTCATGCTCATCTGTGGAGATAAAACCTTCCCTGGTCTGTGCGTGAAGGTGCCGTTGTTTCCCTTATTGCTGTTGAAAATATTGTACGACTGTTGAATGAGGGTGTAAAGAATTTAGAAAAATTGCCAGTTTGTGGAATTAATTTTGTGCTTTCGGTGTCTTTCATGCAGCTGGGGCTGGGTTCTGCCACTGCATCCCCAAACGGCCTCCCCACAGGTGCTCATACCAGCGGTCTCAAGTGTCTACAGGAACACAACTATACTGTGAGGAAGAGAATAAGACTTCTAATTTAAAAGATCCAGCTGTATCTTCGAGCCTTCATTACCTTTACAAGGAGTAAAGAGCAGCTCTAAGACAGCCAGCGAGATAAAAGCCTCCTCTCTTCAGTTACAAGGAGATCTATAAGAGGGATATCTGCTCTTTGCTTTATTATTTTGTAGGGTTTTTTATGGGGAAGATAAGGAATACCTTAAGAAACATATTACAGGAATCAAATTTACAGAAATAGTTTAATTTTATATATTGATGATCAAAAATATTTTTTGTTTAGCCTAAAATTTCCCCTGGGAAAAAAAAAAGAAGAATATGTAATGTATGTGATGTGAAGACATTTCTCCCAAATACATATTAAAGAAGAGTTGACTACAGACAAACAATAAATTCTGGGAATGCAATTCTCTAACAGCCTGGAGGAGATGGCTGTTTTAAACAAAACAGAGTGATTTAATGAGCCAGTGTACATCTGGGAGGCTGAAGAATGCTGGCAATGTCCACCTTGGTAGCAACAACCACAGTCCAAATGTATGTTTGCCCAAATCTCCCTTTCCTGTTTAAAAATCCTTCTCAAATCATCTGATGCTAGCAGGAGCATGTCAGATGTTGTTATGAATTACATAGGATAAAAAAAAAAATTGGGAGGAAGGCTCTGCATGGTGACAGAATGTATTTTGAGTATATAATGTTTCTTTCAAAAATTGCAGAACCACTGGGTTTTCACTAATGTGACCAGTGTCTTAAAAATGGTTAATACTTCCTAAAAAAACCTGCAAATAAGAAACTAGGGCAGGCAGTAATATATTTTGATGTATATTTCACTCAGAAGAATCCCAAAGCCCAACACAAACACTACTGATCATGCCCTGCTGTAGACTCGAGGATAATCACTGCTACTAAAAGGAACTTGGTCCCACGCTGCCAGTGACAGGTTTCTAATAGAGTAAAAGAAATCCTCAGACGTTCTTTTAGGTGATGGCAGACCTGACCAAAATGGTAATGGATTTTTGGCCAAGAAACTCAATATAAAGGCAAATAGAGAAGAGCTGTGTTAGTCAAACAGAGGTTATTGGGCTCAGCACAGAGTAAATGGATGAAATGACAGGATATGCTAGAGAGGAGGTCAGGTTACACAATGTAATGATCCCCTTTGGCCCTCAGCAGGTGGTTTTGTGAAACCCTACTCCTGCTGCAAGTCTGTAATTCCTGTACCACTACTGATTTATTTGTAAGAGACCATACACAGTAATGATACCTGTGCATGGTTACTGACAGCATTTGGCCGTGAATTATGTCAGTAAAAACGTATTTAAGTAGAATTATGACTTGAATTTTTTTTAATTTCACGGGCACATCAAGGCCTAAGGAGGAGAACAGGCATATTAATTTCCTAATGGGAATGCATAAAGTGCATTTTTGTTCACTCTTTCCCACCACTGGTATTACCAGTGCAGCTTCTCTGTGGCAATAAAAGAGCTGGAACAGGAAAGTCCCAGGAGACTGTAACATCAGAAAATTGTGGGTTTTTCCAGAGACCACGAACTGGCACTGTGCTGTATGTTAACATTCACATCATGGCTCCCACTAAGGATGGACTGGTGATGTCACTGGGAATTTTGATAAGAAGTCCATTAATGTGTTGACTCATGATGGTTTACAGATGATCTCCATGCAAGTCAAATTTTTACAAAAAAATCAAGCAGTGTCATAAAGTGTGACCACAGTTCGGAGCTCACCTGTTTCTGATTCTGACTCCTGACTCTGTAAAATGGACATTTATTGTGTACTTCATAAAATGGTGCAGTTGGCTTTTTGCTTTCAAGCAACATTAAGAAAAAAAGAAAAGTAGTAAATTACAGTATAACTATCCTGGAGACCTAACTATAAAGTATTACAGCCTAGCAGAGCCTACTGTTCCACATACATGCATTTTATTTTATCTGCACATTATAAAACTGGTGCCTAAAGAAATCTGTGTCATACAAACTTGTAATATCAAATATTAGTTTTTGATAATAACACAATGCAACTAAAAATCCATCTGAATATACAGAAGGGAAAATCTTGCATTTATATTATGTATATCCTTCTGCTCTTACAAATATTTTGGGTGTTGAGTTTTGACAGCTTTTCCTCATTATCCAATTTTCAAAATTAAATCCTGAAAGATACCTGAAGCTGTTCACCAGTATACAATACTTATTTGTATGACATTTCCTACTTTTTTCTATAATTAAACACAGTATAATGATATTTGGGGGGAAAAAAGCCATCAAATATATACCAGAAAACATACCATCCCCTTACTAAAATCAAGTCAGGAAAACTGGTTTTACTTTCTAAAGACTTATGGTCTCCTATAACAAATACCCATGTTCTATTGTATTAATATCATTATTTGAGCCAGAAGTATTGCTTTAGCAGGCAATCTGTCCAATAACATTTGCAAACATCCCATAAAGGGGATTTTGGTTAAAAGAAAGTGTTTGCTATACATATTTTACTGCTACTCTATCAGTTTATGGTTTGTTATTTTTAAAAGGTATTTGCTTTCCTTAGTCTTCGCCTATTTGCTGTTCATTAGTTAAAGCAAATAACAAATTGGAGTCATGTGATAATGTCAAAGCTGGCTGACAGGATAAGTAAAATTATATAAATGACCACTGAGGCATGAATTGTAAATAACTATCAAACATAAATACACAGTAAACGTATGACTATAGGTTACATTTGTGTAAATTACACCAAAAGACTGACACAAAAGACTCAGTGAAATCAAAAACTAGGAATTTTAGAATTTTACCAACATGTTACCCCCCAAAAAAGTACAATTTTAAAAATAGTTATTTTCTGTTGGCATATTCTAAATAAAACCATGTTACAGTAAAAACAACTCACATAAATATTCTAACATTTAGTAAATGGACTAAACAGTGTTTTCAAATGACTGGTCAATAGCCTATCATTCTGTCTACTTGGCATTTGCAAAGGATTGCTCAGATATTTTATTCATATGTTGAAATTGCAAGTGGTAACCATTTGACTGGATAAAATTCTGTGGATTAAAAAATGTACAGATTAAGCATTTACAAGTTTAGTTTCATAGATTAATAAGTCTTTACAGTTATACTAGCAAGGAAAATAGGCAAGGTAAGACTTGTTTCTGAAACAGTAGCTTCAGTTACACCAGCAAACATTTGTTTAAGAAGGGGAGGAGTGTGTCAGAGGCTTTAGAGAAGTCCAGATAAACATCATCTGTAGCCCTTCCCTCGTCCACTGACATACTCACTCTACCAGAGAAGCCCAGGACAATTCTTCTGAACTTTATTAAGGGATAATTAATTTTCAATTCTGAAATCTTACCATGTATTTCTGCCTCTCAGTAGGTAGATGAAAGGACAGGAACAGCACAGCAGTTCTAGGAGAAAAGTAAGGAATATCTCACCCCCACTGAACCGAGTGCCTGTACAGACCCTGTCCTGCTCTCTCGTGCACAAGTGAGCACTTCAGGGATGCTCACAAGCCACCAGAGTTCCGCCCTCTGTAGGTTTCTGCATCTGCTGTAGGTTTCTAAAGCAAGAATCTTGGTCCTGGTTTGGATTACTACTTTTGTCCAGCACGTTCAGCTGTGGCTGTCATAGTTAGTGGCTGGAACATGTGACAGAACAGGAGGATAGCTGGAGTGGAGGGCAAAAATGAAAAGCACGTCTGATACCCTGAGGCATCCTTTGCCAAGGGACTGCTGGCACACCGTGGCCCTTGGAGGTCTCTATAGGCTATTTCTTGCTGAAGTCCAGCATCAGGAGGATTTTCATTGCAAGTTTTTTCCAGGCATGTAACTCAGAGATAGTAGATACTTCACTGAACTTCATGTTAGTAAGCTATGATGTTAAATAAAGCACTGAAAATCTTAATCAAAGTTATGAGTATCAACAAGAAGAAAAGTAGCTAGTAGATTAGCTGCTGAACAAAAGTTTTCTATGATTAATTATATTATAGTGCACTAATTTAGTTTCCTCGATCTGTAACTTCAAATATCTATACTAATTAGTTGCCAACCTATAATATAATAAATGAGATAATGAAATAAAGATGTTTTAAATATCCATTTCTATTACATGAACAATTCGAAGCATGTTAACAGACAAAATGAATTCTGATTATTTTTTCTTAAGGATGTATTAGCATATCATTATGTACATGAATGCCAAACAATCACTTCATCACAAGAATAATGTTCAATTACTAAATCCACAGGAATTTGGAAATAAAACAAAATACTGCACATCAGATGAAGGCTGGCATGGGTTAAGTTTACAGAGACATCACACCTTTCTCCATCACATTTTCACCTGGTCATGTGATGCACACTTCTGCTTTGATGGAAAATTCCTTTGGGTCTTCTTGGTGTAAAGCTGTTGGTGCTCGCAGCAAAATTTGCAGAGCAAGTGGTGAACAGAGAAGGTTTTCACTCGGTTGTTAAACCAGAGAAATATCCACAGCATTTTTCACAGTTCATGAAAGGGACCATCAATTTCTGTTAGCTTTGTTCAATTTGGGAACAAGTTATACAAGCTTATTTTCTCCTATGAATTTGGTTGGGGGGAAAAAAAGAGGTTTTTTCTGAATTTGTTTTAGAAAACTGAGCTCTTAGGTTCCAAATATAGACTGAAGGAATTTGCAATATTCCCCATGGAAGCTGAAGAAACTCTTAAGGAACCTTAGACTGAGGCAGTATTATTTATTTTCCTGAAAGCAGTGATGACAGTCAAAGCATGAGCAGTGTGGCTTGTTTTATATATCAGCCTTGCATGTTTTCCTGTCAGCTTTGCAGTTTGTCATCCACAGCTTGGCCTCCAAATAGCATGAACTTTGAGGACAGCAAGCTGAAATGAAAGATTCACTGCCTCCTATAGAGAAGAAACAAGGCCACCAAGGAATAGCAGAATATCTGTTTATTCCACTTTATGTAGCCTAAATTGTGGAAAAATATTTCATTACTAGTAGAAACATAATACAATTCTGTTAATGGCAGTATAATTTGTTGTTACTATTTGGAGTGAATCTGTGAGTAATCTAGCTCATATAACAGATGAAATCATAAAAGAAAATATCAAATGCAAAATCTGATATACAAAAGCAAAGAATGAGCTGGAACAGCTGCAATAGCTTATTATAAATACTTGTCAGAGTTGTTCAGCTCAAGCGGTGTTTGCCAGCTGGAGTTCAGTTGTTCCGAGAGGGAGGTGAGATATCCCTCCTCTCTACGTGGACAAACAAGGCAGCTAAGTGAGCATAAGCACACAAAATGCCTTGGTATTCCACTGCAGTGTTTTACTGCTGGAATGATTCTCGAAGACAGAAACATGTTCCACCACTTCAGGCATTGCTGCCAGAGCAGCGCCTGGCCAGGCTGGAGCACTTAGGTGAAGTTCAGGCTGCTATCACTGCAATCCTTCCATAAACTTTATCAGTTGTGGGGTTGTTTTCCCTCCTACAGGTGCACTGACCTGCTACGGTCTGGGTACAACCTGAAGAATTTTCTCCTCGTTCTTCCAGGGATTGAGTGGCTGGGAATTGTACCTGCCTTGAGCAGCTGCATTTGTGACAAGACACATCCCATTACATCCCATTTACAACTTACCCTGTCAGGTTATCACAGAGAACATTAGTTTGCAAGGTGATAAAGGTTCGTATCGTGTGAATTGGAAAAGGATATACAGACATTCACCAATATTTAAAATAAGTGCAAGAGGGCTTTTTCATTACTTAAAACTGACATACACTGAGTTTATTAGACTGAAGTTCTACGGCATGTCAGCATTATGTTAGAATCATTTTAAATACACTGGAAACACAGCATGAGACTAAGTTCACACAGACTTGCAGTTATACTGGTCAAACAGCACTAATCAAACTGTTTTATTTGAGGTTTGATCTAAAGCCCGTGAGAGTCTGGCTATTGCATTCAGTGGGCATGGAGTTCAACCCTTGATGAAACAGCACTTGATCCTTGTATAATTCAATTACTTATGTTACTTGCTGAATATATTATTTCTTCAATAATTCTTTACAAGTAACTACCAATAGGTAGAACATTTAAAAACCTCAGACCACTTATTCTTGTTGTTTTCCTTTTCAACTCTTTCAAATTCTGTTTATTACTGTCTCCCTGCTTCCCTAGTATCAGGGAAAAAAAAGTGGTTTTCCAGTAATAAGAAATATTTATGATATCACTGAAAGACTTCCACATGCTCTTAGTTACAATACACCACATCTCTGATGTTCATTTTAGAAATGCTATTTTAGCCACTGGTGTTTTATTAAATTAACTGCTGCACTGTGGCCATATTTTACTGAGAGTTGCAGGTACTCAACACAGCCATGCATGTCAACATAAAGATGGCATCTGCTCTTTTCACTGCATTTGCCGATGTGTGGTCAGTTTGATCATTGTCATACACAGTCACCCAGAATCAGAGACTGGCTGAGGTTGGCAGGAACCTCTGGGGATCATCTTATCCCTGCTCAAGCAAGGCCACCTCAGAGCTGCTGCCGAGGCCTATGCCCAGATAACTTCTGAGTATCTCCAGGAGTGACCACCCCACAGTCCCTGCAGGGACCTGCTCCAGTGCTCCGTCACCCTCACAGGAAAGCACAGAGCCTCCTGTGTTTCACTTTGTGCCCATTGCCTCTGGTCCTGTCACTGGAGGCACTGAAAAAAGCCTGGCTCCATCTTCGTCACACCCTCCCTTGTGTAATTCACACACATTCCTGAGATCCCCAAGGATTCCCTTCTACAGGCTGGATAGGCTGAACTGTCCCAGCTCTCCTGTGGGGATGATTCAGGCCCTCCTTCATCTTCGTGGCCCTTTGCTGGACTCTCTCCAGTACCTCCAGATCTCTTGTACTGGGGAGCGCGGAACTGGACACAGGGCTCCAGATGCTACAAGGATAACATTTACTCACAATAATACGTTAGCTAAAGCATACTGTAAATGAATTATGAGAACTTATAGCTAAAAAAAAATTGGGATAAGTGGAGTCAGAAGTTTGCACATACAGACACGAAAGGAATGAGATTTCAGGTGCATAACTGAGTAGATGAATACAGAGAACTTTTTGCAAGCTAAATAATAGAACAGTAAGCATGTCTGGTGGTGGAGAGGATGAAACATGGCAAACCATCCATTAATAAGTATCTGTTTTTCTTGACAAATGCCTAGTTATTCAGCAGAGTAATTTAATGTTCTGTATTAAGCTAAGAGGCACATGAATTAAAATACCCACATCAATGGGCTCAGCTCAGTATTCCCTGCTCACTCCCACCAAAACATTCACAAACCTCAGCAGAGAATTTTCCTGAGATCAGCTAATAGTTTTGTACCCTGCAAATGAGCCTTAAATCTCTAAAGTTGATTTTTCTACCAAACCACAAAACTGTCTTTCTGTCCTTCTGCTAAGAATCCTCTCTGCCCATGGACTTTACCTCTTACATATGCCAAGATGTAACTCAATTAAAGCTAAAGAATGAAAATTTCACAGTTTAGGGCAAAGCAAAAAATAATTTAAAAAAAATCAATTAAGTCTTTAATAAAGACACTCAAATAAAGGCAATGAGAAGTGCATATACTTCAGGTGAAATAGGAGGCTTGAATTGGAAGCCCATGGAAACACTTAAAAAGCAGCTGATCACAGCCATAAAACAACCAGTAAAAAACACTTCCAGGCAAAGCAACAAGCCTGTAAGGGAGACAGTGGGTCTACTGGATAAACAGGAACTGAAAAGAACCACTGTGTAGAAAAGTGGCATTGCAGAGTAGTTAAATGACAAGTCTGTAAAGCTTGACCCAAAAAATATTTGAAAAAAATGAATACCTCAAAAGCTAATGGTCCATAATGCTTGATGCCAACAGGATGAAATCAAGTAAAGTAAAGGGATGAAACAAGGGTCAATGACAAATTATTGTATGATATTAATTTTAGGAAAATAAAGACAAGGAGGATTTAGCCACACTAGAAGATCGTGTACTGATTAACGGTAAATTGGTAACTGCAGTATCTTGGAAGTTAACAGCACTGAATAATAATGAACTTAAAAAGTAAGTAGCCTAACTTCTCACAAGTTACGCTATTTATTTTTAAATATCAGAGGGAAATGGACAGGGTAAAAATGTAGCTGTCTTAAGAAGTAAGACAAGTCTGCATCAATATCAGATAACTGACAAACAGAGCACTTGAAGTACGTATATTCATCAAACACCAAAACAATGCTATGAGAGGGTCAAACATCTTTAATCTCCAGTTTACTGTATGCAATGAAGAAGCATTCAATTGGAACAAGCTGAGATCCCATTCCACATACTCTAACACATTAGATGCCAGTGGAATTAGCTATGAATTGCACTTAGAAAAATAAAATGCTTAAATAGAATGTTTAAAATTGTTAAAATTAATGTTAATATTAAATATTATATTAAACTAGAATGTTTAAATTATTATTAAATATTATATTAAAATAGAATGTTTAAAATTGCACAATATCTACATTTACATCCTAATCCTTTTTCCTCTTTTTTACCTAAGATCAACTTCTGCTTGAGGACTCTAGAAAATGGATCTTAATGACTGTATGACTTTCACCACAACTGAGATTTTTTGGCAATGCCACCCCTGCCACGGGACAAGGAGAAGGGAGGGTTATTAGAAGCCACACTTTTATCCCAAGCTTTTTTCTGGTTTTAGCCTGTATTTTGTGTTTGTCTATAACAATGTTTTCATTGTTTATCAAACAATGCAGCAACAACACCTTGTGGCACTTCCTTTCATTGTGGAATCTGATAACATTTCACGTGCTTTGTGTCTCCCGTCTGTAGCAGTGTGTGCAATAGTGCTTTCTGCCTAAAGGCTAGATTCAGGGAAGTACTTCCACCTGATTTGTAAGGATGTCATTAGACAGGAGGGTGGAGGTTACATTTGGGCCAGGTTTGGGTCTGAGCGTGTTTAACTTGATCCTCAGCGTGCCTTTGGCTCAAGTCAGCCCCTCCTAGCCAGCCCCTGCATGCAGGGGAGGTGACAGCCCTGGGCAAAGCCAGCTCTCAGCCTGCCTGGTTTGGCTCTAAGGGAGTCTATCCACGTGCCTGAGAACAGTGCCATGCCAGGCTCACCCCACTTGCTTTACAATACAGATCCCTACCCTCATGTGCTGCACGTTTACCCAGTAATGGTTTAACACAAAGCACAGTGCAGAAACATGAAAGCTGAAAGGAAGGGCTTCCTGTGCTACAGACCATGCTACTACAGCTACCTCATGCTACATGAGGCTTGAATTCCCTTCTGCATCATGGCAGAACTTCAGCTGGAGCGTGAGAGTAATGTTGAGTGGAAAGACTGTGAGCTCAGGCTCTCCATTTCCTGGGAGAAAGCTCTGGTTTTAGCAGATGAAACAATGGTATTGTTGTAGTCAGGATAAATTAGGGTACCTTAAGCAAAACCAGCAGGAAAAATTATTATCTTTCTAAGGCTAACTGAGGCAGTGACACCAAAAACCCACTGGTTTCAGGTCTGGGCGTTTGTTGGTAGGCAGGATGAGCATTAGTACTGATACCTTTGCCTTCCAGTGGGCTACAAATTGATATGGAGGGCTGTCAGAGTATGCACCAAAGGCAGGGCTAGGAAGTGAAACAGATCAGCCCTAAATCATAATTCCATTCCCCCTTCCAAATCATTATACATCATCATCTCTAATCACCTCCAGGCCAGTGATGAGCATGCATTAAGCCCACTCATGCAGACTGTGTTAAGTATGATTACACATTACACTGCAAGGTTACATGAGATACATGGATTGATGTATGGCAGAGCTCCACGTCAAGGCACAAACATTCTTTTGCCAGTTGCAAGGATTTTTTTTTTTTTTCTTTTTACACATTTGAGGTAAGGGTAATGTAAATATAATTGCTTAACACCAGGGCATGCTATCCTAACAAGGCTGGGGAAATACAGCACTGTCCAAAGGATTCTCTCCAGCCCATCATAAGGGTAACAAGATACACTTTGACTTGGCTAAAACCTGTCTGTCTGGGAGCTGGGGAGATGAGTTGGCAGAGAGGGAGGGTATTGCATACTCAGCCTTGCCCAGGAAGGCTCCGTGTGTGGAGAACAGCCTGAGCTCCCAGGCAGCTCAGCACCTTGTCACTGCTGCCCTTGGGGCAGTTTGCTCTCGTCACTCAGGTCCCAGCGGGTACCCAGAGGTGCAGAACCCACCCATTAGAAAGGAGGAGAGAGGCAGAAACAACTGACACAACCTGCAAAGTTTTGCACAACCTGAGCATGGGTTTTCAGGAAAGATTTTTTTGATTTATATTGTTACACTTCTTATAAGTTCATTACTGAATTTAACGGTTAGATTCTATTTTTTGATATGAACAATAACTTATTTCTTAGCCAGTCTCTCTTGCAGCCAATAACTATTGTCTCTTTTGTAAACTGCAGCCCCTCTTGTTGCCAGTAATATGTGATTTGGGGGAATGATTTAAATGACAAAATGCTAACTTGCAACAACAAAGGAAATGACACAATATAAACTAAGCTTTAATAACTAAAAAGATCTTTAATTAAAATTGCTTTCCATTCAGGGGCTAGAGTTTTCTTTAACCAGCTGCCCTATGAATGTTATTACCTAAAGTTTTCATTTTCCCAGTACACAGCTGCAGAAAAGATTTTATTCTGGTGAATGAAGGGCTGAACAACAGCAAGGACAAAGCTCACTTAAACTAACAATGGAGCCGTGGCAAAAGTCGTAACCTTCTGCTGTCTTAGGGGAAGCACACTTTCTGAATATAATCTCTCTGATTATGCCTAGTATGCAAAACACAGTTTTATAGCTGCAGCTCAAATAGATTTCAGTATTGCCACTGAATACTAATCACTGATGCAAAAAACGTACAGCTCCCTCAAGGCATTTCAAAAATCTTGATTATTTAATCAGTGCTCTTGATTTATAAGGCGAGCTGGTTGATGACTACCAAAATGTGACACATTGGACACTATCCAGATGGAATGCCAGTTTTCATTTGAGGTTAAAGAGCTAAAACTCTACAAGAGAAGTTTTCCAGTACCCTGGACCAGAGCTAGAGTTATATCAGATGATAAATAAAACCTGGCAGTTTGGCTTGCACATAATATTAAAACAGAAACTTCACTGAATTGTCAGTTGTAAAATGAAGTAATCAAGTTTCTTTCTGATTATTCTCCATTTCCACTATGGACTTTTTGTTTATTTCATGTCTTCCATCTTAATGCCCTCTTACATTTATAAAGAGTACTACTTTACCTTTTTACAAATATATAAGTGGCGAGTGCTGCCTTTTCATAAGCACTAATTTCCCAACCAGCTGGATACAAAATTTGAACAGTTCAGTTTCTTTTCCCTATAACCACATATATAAATACATTAATTTGAAAATATTTTTGTATCTTCATCTCTACAGGGAAACATAGGCTTAGGTATATACATATCAGTAGTTTAAACTTTTGCCTTAAAATGCAATAGAATTGCCAAAAATTTTTAAGAAACTGATACATAAGTTACATTACTTTCTGAACAGGTTTACTTCTGAGTTGCTTGGGCTTTGACAGTCTCATCTTTAATTGTCATCAATGATTTTCTGTTAAAGAAGGATTCCATATGAAATTTCCAATGATTTTTCTATTAAGATTTCAAGGAGCAGAATGACTTCAGATTGAGACAGCAAAGAATTAAATTCTTCTTTAGAACCTCATTCCAGGCCTGGCCCCTAGAAGTGAGCATCTCTTTGGGCACGTGATTATGTGGATATAGAGGCCAAATGTTTCAAACTCATCTTGAAGGTGTGGTCCTTGCTAGAAGCAGTGACCAACACTTATATTCAAAGCAAAGTCACAACTACAGAGACTTATTTTACCCAAATCCGTGTTGGTGCTGCAGGTGGGTGGTGGCAGTGGAGCACCCGGAGGTGGCAGCGGTCCCCAGCCCCTGCCAGCACAGCTGGGTGTCAGGGAGCCAGCCTGTGCTTTGCCCCAGCCTGGGCTCTGCCCCAGCCTGTGCTCTGCCCCAGCTCGGGCTGCTTGTGCTGGCTGTCCCGAGCTATCAGTGATAAAGCCAGTAACGAACACAGATCACCACAGCCATGGTGCACGGTCAGCCTACCAACCCAGCAGCACTGGACATGCACCGACATAACCCCAGGGAAGGCTGACTTGGAGGTTAAAAACATCCTCACATCCGGTGCAATCCCCTGAAGCCTTCTAAACCCAAATGATGAAAATTATAATAAAAAAAATGGAAATTTGGTGGAAAGTCTAACTATAAATAAGCATTAAAAGTATGAAAAGCCATCATACTGACACACTGAAAGGCTACTAATACTCATAAAACATTGTTTTCATTCCTCATTTTAAAAGTTTGCTAGAAAATCCATCAGTCTGGATTCCAGTGGCACAACAAAAGGAATCACAGGAGCATGTACGGCTCCTGTCCCCACCATACCCCCCAGTGCAGACAGACGTGCGTGGCAGCTCTGCCCACGTCAGCAGCCCCCTGTGCCAACCTGCTCCCCCAGCCCTAACAGGGACACTGTCACCTCTACAGAGGCCTCGCATCCGGGTTTTGGCAAAACTGCAGATTTGTATCCTGTTACAAAGCCAAAACATTTTAATAACTGCAAGAGTTCACTTATAAAATCTGTGTAGTTTGGGTTAGTGCCCTTTATAGTTCTTTCTCTGTACATGTAGGTTTTTATCATCTGAAGCTTTTTGAAAGAATATCTCACTTGACTGGACTTGTGGGTAAGACAATCACGGGGCAGTTCAAATAGCTGCATTATTCCGTTTTCTGTCAGGAATCCAAAAAATCTGCTTGAAACACAGATGGCTATTTCCCTGTCATCATCCACCTCCTCCGCTGATCTCCTCACCATTTCAACCACATTCTCTGTGTCAGTATCCCTGAGTGGGGAAGCTTTTGCACCTTCTTTTTTCAGGGAAGAGCTACAAGCTGCTAAGTGAGGGTGTTTTGATGGTGGATGAGACAGTCCTGCTGCAGACAGCACTGCTGGGCGACTGCCTCAGGCTCGGGGTACTGCAGGCACAATTTCATAAATATATCACAGGTACTCCCAGGCCCTGTGCCATGAGTACAGCGTGACAAAAATAGCTTGCAGGGATTATGTCCCCACATTCCAGTCTTGCATGGCAGCAGCCACACAGCAGGAAAAACACTGGAGCCAGAACTTGCCTATGCAGGTTAGTGGCTGTGCTGCAGGGGAGACTGCTGGGCAAATCATAACCCCAAAAGAGATGGGAATTTCTATTTACACAAAGCAAATGACACCGTTGCTTCTCCAGTCTTGTCCTTCCCCTGTGTCCCACGTAGCCTCTACATGCAACCGTGTCAAGGGATCAAAAAGCCATTTCATAAAAGGCTCCATAGGTTTTGAACCTAGAAAAGGACATCAAGAATATTCTGCTACTGCCATGCCTTTCTGTTTCTGTTATTTAAGTTGGGGAAGAATTTCAGTTCTTCTTTTCTGGATCTAGCTAAGCAAAGTTAAAGCCATTTCTGGATGCATCTGGACCAGGAATAGAAAGTCCCTCTGCTACACTTCTGGTATAAGCCACCAGGACATCAACTGCCACCAACTTCTCTGCATCCTGGTACAGCCACATGTGTAACCAGCTGTTTACTCTTAACCCTTTTACTTCTCTCTTCGTTCCTATATGTACCTCTCCACCTTCTCAAACTACGTTGTTTTTTTTTTTTTTAATAAAAAACCGCTAGAATAGACTTGGCAGAGCATCTCAATAATTATCTAGTGGATGGGGTTTATGACTAACAGAGCAGCACAGAAAATTATCTGAATAATTGCATGTACCTGACACCAGCAGAAGGCTATAGATCCATTAGGTCAGGACAGAGAGATGATGCATTTTAAGAAAATTTGGACTACTATGTGTGGGTGGGTTTACAGGAAAACTGAAAACACCATTATTCTTAACTGCTGTTAAACCAACAACAATGTAAAAATCTGTGTTTAAAGAAGAACTTTTCTGTTCCTTTGCTGCACCCTACACTGCTGCACCTGAAACAAGAACTTGGGGGCTTTTTTCCAGTTGACAATGCAACTGTGGGAGGGAAGATCACACAGACTTTCTGTTCTTCAGAGAAGTTGGGTTTAAATACATGCTCAGCATTTCTGACTCTGAACAAAGAACTTGTTACAGAAGTAAAAAGCAATATCCTCATATTGCCTCACAAAATTTTGCTTCACAAAAATTACCAACAGTAACGTCAATACAGATAAAAGTTGTACCTGAAAACATTTTACACACATAGGATTTTTAGTGCAAGCACTAATAAATTCCTATTTTCAACACTTATGTTGATTCCAATCTGTGTCCCACATGTAGAGGTATCCTATTTGGTAGTAGGAAAAAAGACTATTCCTTTCCAAAATTTATAAATGCACCATATATCATTAAAATAGAAAGTAGCAATAAAGTGACTTTATTAGTGGGAAACTTACAATTTTTTTAGGATAACAAAAGGGCAACAACATTTCAATCATTGGGAAATTTGAATGTTTCTGAAAATATACTGCAATATATGTATTAAAAGTAGGGAGAGAGAATCTATCTCCTTTCAGACAGATTAGTCTGATTTCAAGGACAGAGAACTGAGACTTTATTCCTTCAGTTTACACACACACCTTTGTCAGAACTAATAACCCACTTCAACGGCAAGAAGTTCCATAGTACTTAATTATGTGGCCTCTAATACGTCATGATGATTGAATTCATATGAACTTATATATTTGGGCATCAAAAGCCCTTTATTTTTTCTTAATTAGAAACATAGATTCAATGCAACTTGCCGAGAAAATAACTGAAGTCCATATACATCACCTCTGAGCAACAGCCCTGATTGAATGGGGCTGTTTAAATCTCTGTGGTTGGCAGTGTTCATCAGTGAATTTGTTTACAAAGTGGAAAGAATGAGATGCTGTCAAAGAATGAAAAATAAAAGCTAGATTTCTTGGGAAGGAGACATCCGTCTTTTTCTATTTGTAAATGCTGACGAGCAGGGTTTAAGGAGGGCTAATGTCATCCATTCATCTTAATTAAAGAGTTAATTGCTCGTGTATCCTGATTTGGTTAGCTGATCTTAGTAACATGAAAAGCGTTTGCTTCCATGTATTTTATTGACCGCTGTAATGACATCATCAGTATGACCCAGGATTTATTCCTGCCTCAGCCTAAACTCGTAACTTTAATAGCCTCCTACATGATAAAACTTTCAAGAGGGAAGGAGTTCTTTAGCATGGTACAGAATACCGAGAGGTCTGTTCAGACCCTGTTAAAATGTCTCAGTTCAGCTGTCGTTGAAGTATTACTTCAAAGTCTAGAGTCACGAAGATAAGTAAAAAGTAATTTTAAAGACTAGTTCTCGGCAAATGAATATATGGAAATAGCATGAACCATCTAAAAATCGCATATCAAATATAAGCAAGAGGCTTATTACTATTCAGTTTTTCCCATCTGTAGTCATAGTCAAGAAGGCACTGACACAAAACCAGACAGGTGAGGTTCACAGCATATTCTAGGGATTAAACACAAAATTGGTTTAGTCCTGTGTTTTACAACACAAAGAGGGGAAACTCACATCTAAAGAAAGACCAGTTAACTAAGAAAGTCTCTGAGGTTTTTCTCTATAGTGTCTTTAACATTTACTGCAATTCCTGATGTTATTTCTTAAAGATTCTTCACAAGAATTAAATTAAATTTTACACAAGAGGAAAATGGACAGTACTAGTGCTTTTTGATTGATCAACTATGTGGTACTTAAAAATTAAATAAAAGAATCCATTACAAAACATAATACATTGTATTCGCTTATCCTGGTAATGAATCTTCAGAACCGATCCATTCATGTTCTGCTGCTTTCAGGGGATCAATTCCTGTTGCTAATAACACCCATAACTTACACAAAGGGTGGAACAGCCTCTAAGAAGCACCACACACCAAATGTAACTCACTGTAACACAGGCACCCTTGCTGTGAGCACACACTTGGTTTGGGAACAGTCCCAGGGTAGCACCTGTGCACTCCCCTGAAATATCCAGAAGGCACTAAGAATACTCTTATAAGACGCTACAGCTCATCTAGTTCTATTCTAAGTAAGTCTGCTTCACAGTAGACTTCACTTTGAGGGTTTTTTTATGCAGTTTAAGCTTTTCAGATGACTGATTCAGAGACCCGTACTGGCCAGGAGTAGACAGACAGGAGACTTTAATATTGATGGGGTTTCCATGTTTTCTCAGAAATCTGTATGTAAAGTATGATTAAAAAATATCTACTTACCTCTGTATTATAGGAACACAAAAATACATTGCCCTTCTCATGGAATAGCATCTGGCAACACAGAACTGAGTATGGTGCAATGGGCTCATGTTACCAGAACAAGGTAACCAGCCCCAGAACAGGAGCCAGTCTGCCTGTGGCAGCCTGATGCTGCCCCCAAACCAATCAGCCCTGCTGAGAAGTCACAGGATCATGCTTCAGAAGCTGCTCTCCTTTTGGGTCTCCAGCTTGATGCCATGTGGCTCGGGGACACTCCTCCAGCCAGCCCATGCACCTCTACAATTACACAGGAGTGTGTCATAGATAAAGGGAGCAGCACTGGGGGGCAGCAGATTTGTTGGCTGTCACTGACTCTACAACTGCCTGGATAGGTGACCTTTAACAAGTGGTTTCAGCTCACTCTGTCCCAGTTATTCTCCAAACCACCTGTATCTCCTCTCAGAGATACTTGGAGATTCATTCCTAGGAAGATGCTGGCTGTGAGTTAAGCAGTGCTGTTATTTCTGAATGGTTCCCTGCTGGAAAAGGCAGCACGAACAATGTATGGGGTTACAAACAGAGGAGAGGACAACTGAGGCTGGATGAGACCTGAGGGAGTTGTCTGTCCCAGCCCTGAGCTCAACACAGGAGTTGTTCCAGTGTTGAAAGAATGCAGGGATGGACACTCCATAGCCTCCCTGGGAAACCTGCTCCAGTGCTGGATTGCCCTCAGAGCAAGGATTTTTTCTTTATGTTGAAGCCTGTGGATATGGAGAAGGTGGCCATGACAGCAGAATTTCTCACTAGAGTTGAGATGTTACTCATCATCTTTCACAGGTCAGCTCCAATTAAAAAAAAAAAAAATTAAGTTATAAATTGTTCCAGTTTTATTTACATGCCAAGAAAACTACTCATTCAACCTTTCTTCATATACTTAGTCTGCTTAGTGCAGAATCCCTAAGAAGAATGACAAGAATAAAACTAATAAACCTCTCTGCCACTTGGGGCCCTGTGGAACAGCATTACAGAATCCCTTTTGCATCAGCCAGGGCCCGGTAGCAGCCTGGCAGTGCTGTACACAGGCAGCTGCAGCCCTGCCAGGGATCTCTGAGCTCCTGAGTCATGGACACCCATTCCTGAGCTCAGAGATCCCTGTGCTTTACTCCTCCCATGGGTCACTCTGTGGGCTGGTGCAGCAACCACACCCCATCAGAGCCTTCAAACCACCCCAGTGCTCTTCCAAGATACTAAACATACAGATCGGTGGCCTTGGAAACACTTTTAAGTAACTGTAACTTTTTTATTAATTTGAAGTCTCTTCTGTTATCTCCAGTTTCTTTGTTTTCTCATGCCTATGCATAAACCACAAAGCTATTTCCTAAACACTTAAAGGAAAAACTAAAAATGTCCTTGTGCATAGACTGTGGACTAGGAGTAGTGATTGTCCCTTTTGAAAGCTACTTTACATAACATTAAAATACAATGTCACTAAAGAGAAAAGTGCAACATTTTGTTGTTCAGTGGAAACACCCTGGATAATGCTGAAATAAAATCTCTAGTGGCTTGTGAAGTAGTTAGTTCAGTTGTTTAGCAATAACACCTTTGGATTTGTAAAGCTTCTACAATACCTAAAATAACCTAAAAGAAGAAAGTTTTAAAAGTTTTCTCTAACCAGCTAAAACCACCTGCTGTAACTTGAATCAAGTAAAAGTTCCTAAGAACAACCTTCTTTTGAGATAACACATTTTTGAATTACTACACTGTAATTTTTGTGCACTGCATCAGGCAATGGTGACTGCAACTTCTCACAACATTGCCAGCTTACTAATAAACATGTGCATGAAGCGGAACAGGGCATACAAGTTATAATTCTTTGCCTGTGCCTGGTAACATAAACAGGTCTGATACCATCAGATGAAGAATTGAGGAATTAAACCCTCCAAAAGACTGATGTAAAGGATTGGACATGCTAAAAGAGATGGTGAAAAGAGGCTGCTAAGAAATGGAACAACATTCAGGAGAGAAGCAATAGATGCACAAATGGAAATAAACATAACCATAAGAAAATGCTTTATCAACAATGGAGCTGTGCATTTCAAAATAAGCAAAAACTGCTTTTGAAGAAAAAACCAGCATGGTAGGCAGGACTTCACAAAGACTTTACTATAATAGACAGAAGTGAACAATACAAAAAATACAAAAGAAGAGAGACAAAAAAGTCCCACTAAGACCGAGATCAACTTACTCTACATTGCTGCTATTACCCTGTTAACCCTTTGATGCCAGTGCTGTGGAACCATTTTAGTGATTAAAGATTATAAATATTTCTGCTGCCTCCAGTCAGCTCCTGGGCCGGCTCTCCAACCCTGCATCCCTTGATGTGTCTCTGGCAGCACTTGCACTTCCCTCCCTGGCTGGAAGGCACAAGAGCTCCCCTGCCCAGCCCTTCTTCATCCTGCTCCCAGCCCTACCCAGAGAATGCACAACTGACTTGTCAGAGAGAAGCCCCACGAATCGCTGTGCCCTGGGTGGAAAGCCCGCCGGCTCGATATTGTATTTCTAATCACAGGGAATAGGAAACAATGCAGTCAAAAGAGGGGCACGGAATAGGTAATTAAATGTCATAATGGTTCAAAGGTAGAAGATGCAGTTTTACATGAAATACCAGCTTTCTAGGTTCAGAAACAGCTACAAAAAAATTTTAACTGGATTAAGGGAAAACAGCAGGTAAAGCTATGGTTTCTTGTAAAATATACTGCAGTGTTCTTGTGTCTTGGTTCTGAATCATTAACATGAGGAGGATTTTTGCCACTGGCTTTAGCAGAACAGAACTAGCTAGTAATGGACTAAAACTTTTCTTCTTAGAAATGTCAAAATAATTTTGAATCCTGAGAGAATACAATATGCCATTGGTCTTCAGTAAGATAGGATGGAGAAATGGAGTTTAAATTGTGCTAGGGAAGCTGAAAACCAACTGGCTAACATGCAAAACTATACATAGAAAAAGAGATCTAAGCAAAAAAAAAAAATATTGAAGTCTAATGCTACATGAAAACAGAAATGAAATTTTCATGGATTTACTTTTTGATATCTTTGCACGTGGATTTCTTTTGTTGGCTCTTTTTCCAGCCAACAAAAGAAAAGACAGAAGACTTCCAGACAGAAGGCTTCAGAAACTTTTCACTGAGGAAATATTTATTATGATTCATACACTTCTAAATGCCTATTTCAATCCTCTTTTTCAAATCATTTTGGTAACCACTGAAAAAGTGTGTATTGTTTTGCTTCAGTATATAGTAAGCCATAAAAACCAAATTCTTTTTGCAGCAGAACCAGATTTTCTATTATTTTAGACAGTCATTTTCACAGAAAAACCTTTACATGTCATTACTAATGACATTCCAACCCTTTCTAGCTGCCCTCAAGACCTAGCTGTTTTGTAGCAGACAATATTTGACATCTTAGTTTGCAATCTCAGAAAAAGCCAAGAGAACAGAAACTGTCATATCAGAAAAAAAATGGCTTCAGAAGCTGGTAAATATATCACATTTCTATGGCGACGTGATCAAAATTGGAATGTTTGAATCAAGAGTTGCCTGCTTAGTGATTAATTGCAGATGTCAATACCAAGAGGTACCTGCAAGGCAATTAGAATTGTACTTGCCTAAATGTCACCGCACTGTAAATACAGAATGGAAATAAATAGACAGATTGGCCTGGTGCATGTTGTTTAGATTTGGAACAGGAATCTTGGAAATGTGGTTCCTAACCGAGCCAATTTTTTATTATGTGCTGCTGATAGGCTACAAAAGACTTCTCTCTTTCTTTTTTTCCTGGTATACTGGGAGGTTAGTGCCACCCAAGTCTCAAAATGCCACATGGCGATCCTTACTAACCAAAGCCATCATCGTGCTGAAGAAACCTATACAAATTTCTGCAGTTGAGGCTGTAAATTATGAGACTGAGGTAGAATTTTGTTTGCCATTGGAACCCAAATTGCTAAATTTTATGATATGCTTTACATTGGCTGTTTACTTTGATAAAACTTTTCTGTCCTGTCTGTCCCAGTTTAGAGTCACGTGAACAACTGAGAAGGGAATCACAACTACAGGCTGAGGGTTAAGGAGCAGACATACAGAGGCTGATGTCACTGCTGTGCAAGACTAAATATATATTATATCTGTCAGACTGATATTCCATAGCTTAAATTTTATAAAAGAGAAACAATAACATTGACCACCCTCCTCCACCCCTTTTGGGGATTCAGTCATGTTTCTTCAGTAGATTAAAATCTGGAAAGTAATTGTTTCTAAAGACTGGGAGGGCGGCTTTTCTTTTCATCACATAGCCAAGATTTTATTTTTTCCAGTATTTTTCTCCTTTTAACTATAACATATTAGCTGCTGGTGGCTTTTGAAAACTAGAGGATCAGATGATGCTGGCTCTCCTTCCTTCCATCTGCTAGCCTGCATTATAAGAAAACTAATATATATATATTAATATATCTATTAAATTCTTTTTTTTTAAACTAATTAGTACAGATGCAAGAATCTCATGGCCATAAAGGGTTTTGTGACAGAACTTCTCTGTTAAAGTAAAGCTCATCTATAAATTTGGAAATCCTTGCCTATAAAGGTCTTTCATTAGTAGCACATGCTAAACAATGATCACTGCTGTATGATGAGAGACAAATTAATGAATCAAACATTACAGATTTCATCACATTCGCTCATTTGCATTTAAGCTGGTTTCCAGCTCTGTCATGCATTTGCTTTTAAACAAGCCCCTGTGGATAGTGCTGCAATGTTTGATTCATTAATTTGTTTCTCAGTGTACAGCAGTGCTCACTGTTCAGAATACGGTGAAATACTTTGAAAATATTTGTTTTAACAACCTATCCTTTATTTTAACAAAGAAATAATAATCCTGAAGAAGGAAATGCTGGCCATTTTGCAACGGAGGCCCTGCCAAATCTCCCAGTTGCTACCCCAGCCCATCGTTATACCACTGTGATATTATCTGGATTAAATCTTCACAGCTTGCTTTCACATATTCTACAATTTCATAAAGCTTTGAGCCAGCTCTTTGGGTTGGTATTATGATGCCAAATTCAACTCCTGGGAAGTTAAAGGTGGCTTTAAGCCTTTGCTCTCCATTCCTTGGATCAGTCCCAAGCAGTGACTTAGATCAGCCTCCCGGACGCTCGGTGACATTCTGCCACCACTGTGCCTGGTCCACCAGTTCCTCCACATTACAGCAGCGTGGCTGCTTGGCAAAGCCAACTCTGTGAGAGCTGCAAAACTTTGGAACTGGTTTTTGGTTTGTAACAGCTTGAATTTGGTGACCTTACAGCATGCTGAAAGCACCATCTGTTTTAGAAGAAAAGACAGGCATGTTCCCTGGCTGGTCAGTGCACAGGGAGGGGTGTTTTGGTAATTAGATGGGTGGCTGAGTTCTCAAGTTCTTGTCTGAACCTCAAATTTTATGTATTTGACTACAACGTTGTTGTAGCAATCAATGCTTATATTTAATTCCAAAGAAATAAATACTTATAGGCATAAAGGCACATTGCAGCCAGGTTTTAGCCACCTACAGAAGGTGACTCTTCTCATTTTCAGGTGGATTCAACAACACTCTGAATCTCAACTTGGTGGAACACAAGTCCTGTGGTCACCTGTGTTTTAAATGGCAGACTTAGGTGAAATTAGATCCAACCTAATGAAATCACGAAAGGTTTATTTAAGCACAACAGGTTGCTTACGGTACCTATGAATTTCCAACACTTGTTTTTTATTCCAGACCACAGGCTAATCTCTGTCAGGTAGAGCTGAGGAAGAGCTTCCTTTGAGGAGGTGCTATGAAAATCAGCATCAATCTAGTTAACTCTGCCTCAGCTCTTCCCAATACTTGTATTTTCAGTTTTATTTATTCACTGAAGAAAACAGATTCATCGACGTGCAAACTAACAGTCTTAAACTGGGAGTATGAAAGGGTCCTGCTGTACTTCTCACTGATATCCTTTCCATTTACAGAAAAATCACATATCAATTAAACTCACCTGTTAATTAAAAGCTTCTCTGGAAAATTCCTTGCTAGTTGGAAGCAAAAGAAAGTGTAAAAACTATCTGAATGCTGGAGCTTTGAATTTTAATTACTTACTCCCAGGTTTGTTCGTGATCCCTCAGGTGTTGGCTGGGCAACAGCAAAGAACTGGAAAAAGAAACAAAATTATTTTGTAATTCCTGCTGTGGGGAAGAAAATGTGTTGAGAAGGCTTCTAATTTTCTCTTCTTATCTTGTTTAGATTTACTCTTTATTAATGTACTTATAAGGGAGTATCTGCACAAAAAAGAAAAAAAAAGATTCTGGAAGATTACAGGCAACTACAGTGAATAATTGTTCTCTAGATTTGATATCTTTTTTTAATAATATGAGAATTCCTATTGTGTTTGTCTCACAATGGAGAATATAATTATAAATGAGAATAATGCTTATAAATTTGGAATAAAGGCTACAGTTTATCTGAGATCATCGATTATATATATGTATTAAATTTGATGTGCTGTTTGTTTTATGTGCATCTAAATAGAAAAGACATTAGCAGTTTTAATAAAAACTTGGGCACTCGTATGAATTTGATGCCTCTCTCTAGCTACCCATATAATAATAGCTGGGTTTTGACCATTTTCTTTCCTTCCTACATTTTTTAGAAAAATGATCTTTTTTTAACAGAGCAGAATACTTCGTCTAAAGAAAGAGCGTCTGTAAACTAAACATGGAGGCAGGGGATAGCTCTTCTGCTTTTCCTCATTAAAATAATCCCCCCCTCCCCCTCCAAAGTCACAATATTTTAATAACATGAAGTTTTTAGTGCCCCTATATTAAGGAGAAATACCTGAGATTCTGATTGGGATCAGCAATTTTTCCAGTAGGAAAAATTTTGACATTTTACAGAGGAACTTGGGGATTTCATGAGGTTTCTGATGAATCTTTAGATGTGAGAAATTTGGCCATCTGAGTCAGGTGAAGATTTACACAATGAGTTCTCCAAGAACTGGGATGAGGACTTGTATTTTTTTCTCAACACACACACACAACATACATACATCTGCTTAAAAAGTTCACATAACAGTTAAAATACTACTCTTGCAAATTGACTTGCAGGCAACTAGATGACAATAGAAAATACAGTTGAAGTAACTCTGCTCATGCTGAGTAAGTTTTCTTCCTCAATATACTTAAGAGTTTCAAACTGAAAAAAAAAAATCAAAAGGAACATAAATGGTAAGCAGTTTATTTACTATGTATATAAGCCAAATCCAAATTTATTGAGTGAAAATACTAAGCAGAAACTGAACACATGTGAGTGCAACAATTCAAGTCTGGTACAGGTTATAAGAATTAAAGAATCAGATGCTGCTTCAAAGTGCATTTAAGGGACTCGTAATGTTAAACAGCTCAGATTTCTCTTGCATTAAGTTGACGATGAAGGTTTCCTCATCAAATGAACACGACTTCATGAACTGTGGCTGCACAAGTAATTTTTGGCTATTACACTCAGCTGAGTGCTGCCGGTTTAGCAGTATATGTTCAGTTATATATTCAAGCAGAGGCTTTTGCTCAGTGTATTCAGCTAAAAATTCTGAATATTGGGCAAGTCAGTAATTTTAATAGCGTTAAATAAATTAAAATATGAAAGTACATTAGGGGTGGATGAAGAATAAACCATGAGAAATGCAGTCACAGTTTAAGAAAGAAAGGAAGAAAGGAAAGGTGAAAAAACCTGAAAAGCAAGCAGGTATCTATCATGCATTTTTTTTTGTAGCTAAATGTCTTTCAAATGGAGACAATATATTTTTTACTGAAGTTTTCTGGGGGCAGGCCTTGTAAGCAGAATCTTGTTTACAACAGAAAATACGTTGCACTAGGAGCAGCCATGATATATTCAGAGACCCAGCCTACAATTGCTGAAACATTTTGTGAATCTGTCATTTATAACAGAATGCCCTATGAAAATTCAAACACCAGCAGGTCTTGTGTAGGTGTGGTGGTTCATTCCCCTACCTCCCTTTTGAGCGACATTAGAATGCTTATTTGTGAGAGCAGGCAACTTGTAAATATGACTCAAAATATTAATACATATTCCTTCTGGAAGAATGAGAATCTGAAAAAGGACAACGCTATGTGCAGCTAGACTTCTCCAAGAGGGGACAGAGCTACCACAGTGACTAAGATGATGAAAATACCTTTTAGAATATTTTACATCCAAACAGCACATCTATTATTCTTTACATTTTGAAATATCTCTAAAAGTCAGGTTTTTTTAAAGAGCAATGAGAAGTTCTTATTCATACATTCATGCTTGTTTTTTGTTATTCTTACTTGTTGGGATCCAAAATGAATTCCAATAAGTTTTGCATACTACTGTTAATTTCTGCTGCTTGGGGAGTGACTCTCGTCCTTTATGGCAGCTATCAGTGACTGCTTCTCAGTAGTTACGTGACAGAATCCTACATAAAAATGGCAAACCATATTAAACTTCTGTATGGTCCTTGATGATCTGCCAGCGTGTCAGATCCATTTCCAGAGTACACGAGTCCAGCTATTTGCCCTGGTTAATAAATAAACAGTTCCTGTAAAACTTCTCTTTTCTCCCACTGTCTTAATCCTCCATGTTGTTCAAAGAAATCCATATGATATTTCAATCAGGATCTCTTCTCTTTTCTTAAGAGAACGTTAGTAGTGTCTTAGGTCTGAAATTTATAAATGAAGCAAAACTTTTTGCTAGCAAAGCTTTTGGCAAAAAATCTCTTTCCATGTATTGCACAGTCTGTTATCGTCATGATCAGCACAGATTTTGTACGTCCCAACAGCCTGGTCTCTTATGAGTGAGAAATTTCATTTCTCCAAATGAAGTGAAGGATAATGCATGGGATTTAGCATGGAAATCATTCGCTCACTTGAGCGCATTTCTGGTTCTTTCCTTGGCAAATAGGGAAAAAGTACATCTGTCATTATGCTTGGTAGTACAGACATGTATCAACTGAGAGATGGACTACAGCTCCCAAAACATTTTCAAACAGTTGCCACTAAATTTTATGAGTGCTGAAATTAAAAAAAATTAGCCACTGCCACCTTGATCTGCATCTGTACAACTTCTGCAAGATATCATTACCCAATTCCTTATAAATTAAAAACTGATTTGGGATTTACTGTTATATTATATTATTCAATAATATCTATAAAAGTAATATTTAATGTATTTTACACATACAAACTGCTAGTTTAATTTCTACACGATCTGCTTTTCTACATTTCTGTAGAGGTGCAGAGGAGGGAGGTACAGGGCTCCTCCCTCAGGACAGACCTGCCTAGGCTTGGTTTGGTGGTAGTACAGCGCAGGAGACTCCCCAGCTGATCACAGGTAGTGTGGGATAATTTCCCACATACTTCACACCCAAAAGAGTGAGGGATGGCATCAAAAACTGCATTCTCCAGCACTATGCAAGGCAGCTCTTTGTCAAATCTGATGGTTTTCCCAACCCTGCTAATGAGAGGGGAAAACAAATTCAGAACACAAGCCCGCATTTTAGGCTTGCATGGGAGGTGCCTCTGCTTTTGGATGAACACCGCCAGTACTGGGGACCAGAGCACATTTTTTCCTACAGGCATCAAGACCTTTCATCAATTTGTGAATCCCCAATTTACACCAAAACATTATGATGATGCCTTTTGTTAATTTCAAGGATTTATAAATGAGGATGGAATACTTTTTTAGTAGAAAAGAAAGCACAGATCAATATATCAGGGAAGCACCTGAGCAGAGCAACAATCATACTACAAATGTCAGAGCTGAGTGATTTCCACACAAATAAAGCGATTTTAAAATTTTTCCACACAAAGCCAGTTCCAGACTCAGTGCCAGAGCTGCTCCAGCCCCAAGGTCACCCCCATGGGGAGCAGGTGCCGTGACACCCACACGTGTTGTCCGATATCGCAGCTCTGCCTTTACAAACAGCGACTCCGCAGCAACACAAAGCTTAACACTTCAAAGTGACTCCCATGCCCCTTTCACAAACTAAACAGCTCAAGGAACTTCTACTTCACAAGAAAATGCAGAGGCTCTTTTCTCTTTAGTTTGCAACTTCCTCTTCCTAGAAGGGAAGGAGGAAATAGGGAAGATGCAACATTCATATCCCGTAATTGGCTAGAGCCCATGGTTTCACATTCTCTCACCAGAACACCACAGAGGTCTGACAGCTGGCCACAGCCTGCCTTGTGATACACACAACTGATGCATTGGGTTGGATCTTGCATGAGAATGAGGAGAAATGCAACTCTCAGTGATACCTAAAAGGCCAACCTGGAAACAGAGACTAGACAGGGTAAGGGACTAAAGGTGATATTTATTTAAAAGGCCTTCAAAGGTACACCCTGGGGAGCCAGAGGCTATTTCCAGAATGGACCCCAAGATGGACGACAAGTCACGAGTTCTTCCCACTGTTATGGGCTTGGTCCATTTCCATATCAGCATAAATTCGCCAATTAAACTTTAGCTAATAAGGTAACCGCCCCCCCAACTTGCCCCCCTTCTCAAGATGCTGATTTACACATTTTGGGCCTAGGACAGTCTGAGTGTCCCTGCAGAGCAAGCCCAGAGAGGCTTTGTTATGTCTATCTTAGCATGAGAGAACAGCAGCTAACAGGCTGCAAGACAGTTCAAAGTTACACACTAGGAACACAGAGAATACAGAATTTGCAAAATATAAAAGCTAAAACCTAAGGCATCATCAGTCTTACAATTTGAATGTTGTGCCACAGGATCAAAGCAAACTGTTTTAAAAGTAGGAAAGCCAGCTATTGCAACAAGGCTGGCTTCCAGTTTTTCACACCAAAGCTGTTGCTTCTTCTTTAAACCAACTCATTAGTAAAACACTTTTGCATCTCATCTACAACTCAAGACTGACAATACAAAGTCTAATTACCCCCAGATATGTTTGTAGTTCTGTTATCACCTTATTTAACCAGAGTTTGTCCAGTCTGGCCTTCTGTCCTGTTCAGACCATCTATGTTATACCGTAACATATTATGTCAAATTAAACATCCCATTTCAGTGGGATTCCAATATTCAGTTAGAGTGACAGCCTCTGGAATCTCAAATATTATTCAGCATTTTTGAAATAGTATAGAATATATTGAATTTAAAAATCGGTGAGCGAGCTAAATAATGAAACTGCGTAACAAAATCACACATTTTGAGATTTTTGAAGTTTGATGAGATTAAATGGGAGATTTTCAGAAGGATTAAGCACTCAAAATGTTCCCCTTCTGGCATTTCTATCCATATGTTCAAAAGTGGTCAATATTTCATATAATGAGAATATTTGAAAGTGTGGTCATTCAGTATTTAAATAACGAACAAACTTCTTGAAAATATTGCCCTGCTGTCTCCAATCACAGTGTGCTGGTGTCTTAGGTTAACAATAATTAGAGATGAAACTCCTGAAATGATAACTGAACATCTTTCACAAGCCCTAAGTACATAAAGACAATAACCTCTCCTCCTCAATGTATTCACTATTTTCAGTGTGAAATATTACTCTTGTTTCAGCTGCTCTGTAATCTCTTTCTGAACCACAATGCCATGCAAGGATTGTAATCCTCTGCTGTTGTACAGGGTAACCAGAGTTTTTTGACATTTAAAATATCTAGCGGCATGACAAGACGTTATATTTGCATATACATAAATTGTGCCAGGGAAACTCGATGAGTGACAAACCATCAACAAGCTGCAGCATTGCCTGTGGCTTTCACATCAAGCATGGCTGCATATAAAAATGTTACAGTGCTGAAGAAAAGCAGCCTGACCGCCACAGCATCTGTTTTATATAAACTCCTCTGAAAGAGAGAATTCATCCTTTAAAAACTACTGCAAAGGAAAAAACTACTTACTGTATTTATTTGAAACCTTCTTGTATTGGCAATCCATTGAGGGGGAAAAAGTTTCCTTTACGATATGATATTTGACATCAACTTCTGTGTGAGAATTTTCTGCCCCATCCATCCCTGACTATCTGCAGTGGTATCTCCTGAGGTTAAAGCAGGCTGTGATGCCTGTGAAGGGTTTGTTATAGCTTCCTATGGCATCCCACCGGTGCCTCTCCCCTCACCTGAAGAAGCAGCTGAACTGTACAACTAAACCTATGGCTAGTGAGGATTAATGTCACAGAAAAGTAAAACATGGATTGGTTTTCATGTGACTGATAGTGCATATAGTCCTCAGAATCACAACAGAGTCCAGAGGGAGATTTCATGCAGTTCAAACAAGCAACTCATGCAAACCATCTGCAGCTTAACCACATGACAGACCCAGAGGTGATTTCAGAGTTGCCAGTGAAACAAACTCCGATTCCTCCCAGAGAGACAAATACTGCTGCAAAACAATGCCGAACGTTTCACACCTTGGCATGAGCCTTGCGAGAGCTGACCAAAAGAAAAGGAGAATAAAGTAACAAAGAAAATAAGAGCTAAAAAAGAAACTAAATTAAACTTTAAAAAAACCCTGAAGCTAGAAACTAATGCACAAAGTAAAACCACTCTTTGTTGCATAACACCCTGCTTTCTCTCCAGCTAGGAGGGTTATGTACTGTACAAACATCAAATTTAGCGTTTTTTTACTTTCAGCTAAGACAGTTGTACAATGCAAGATGAAAACTGAATGTGGAAATAGGTATTAAAATCCCCTGCTGATGGTTTTTTTTATTTTTCTTATGATGTCAATTTTTTTTAAATTGCTGAAGGATCCAAACTGGTATGATAGAGAATAATCATAGTATCCCTTAGGTTGGAAAAGACCTTTAAGATCATCAAGTCCAAATGTTAACCCAGCACTGCCAAGACCATCACTAAACTCTGTCCCTGTTTGGCTGACATGACCTGATATGATGCACCACAAGATGACTTCTGAGTTTAAAGAAAGAAAAGATCCCCCAGCAGGCTTTATCAATTTCAGTGACTCACATATTACACAAACTAGCTTCTGAACCTCCCTTTAGGAATTACTACATTTTTTCTGTCTGTAAATTCTGATATAGTGAATGGTATCAAGCCTGGAAAGTGCCTTTTAACAGTGAACACTTCATCCAACTGCTTTTACTTCATGAAGATAATTTTTTAGCAAGGCAGTACAATATATTTCCTTCCTTCTTGGAAGTCTCTGTGTTCTCAGTTGCTATTTCAAATTAACCTAGATATGGAGATTAAACAACCATTTGGGAAAAAGTGCTAATCAGAGGGAAATAACACTGTCTAGTGTTTCTCAGCCAGAGTGGCTTTGGTGGGGATTAAGTCTGTAGCACAGAAAACAGAGATGACTCTTAGAAATAAGAAATGAAACCATCTATTTTCTGTGACCTCCTACAATAAACAAGGCTTGAGCATAGCAGCTGTGAGAATCCCCTGCATATGCTGGCTGATGGCAATCCAGGCCTGAGTTGATTTCAGGCCGTATCCCTTGTGAATGACTGCAAAGCTGGCTTATTCATTTTGTGGCCGCGTTCCAGTGCCAAGGTTTATCTCCCCAGTCTCTCAATCCCCTGTGCACACAGCTCTCCATAGGAAGTCCCAAATAAAATTCATTTCATCACTACAAAACTGAGTGCTGAGAGCTGGCTTTTGCAACCACCATCCTTTTCCCACCACTTGCTGAGCCCGTGGGCCTCCCGGAGGGGGACCTTTGGTTTTCAAGGGACTGAGTGTTCCTGAAGATGGACAGATCAGACTTAGAAGTCTGAGGACAAGTCTGTGCTGTTAAAATTGTCTTTATAGCCAAAGGAAATAGACTTCACAGCCAAATAGAAATAAAAGGGAAAACAAAAAAATCATTTGATCCTCTAGAAGCTGTCACCAATTTTAGGAAACAACAGTGATCCTAAATGTCAGAAAGGTGTTTCAATCTGTGATCTCACACCGTCAGAGACAGCAGAGGGCCAGGTAACACCTTCTCCAAATTTCAGCCACCCCCAGATAAGGCAGAGATAGCAGAGATGCTATGGCTCATGGGGTCTTCCTTATCAGAAAAGATACCTGCCCCACTTGAAATTTTTGGTGAGTCCTAGTGTGCCTCAGCCATACTTAGATTGATGCCACTGGTCACAGAAAGCTCAGCTTACTTAAAAAACAACAACTCTCATATTCAATAAGCCAAATGTCTCCTTCCCTGGCTGCCTTGATTCCCGTGTTACTGACAAGAAAGGCTCATAGCAATTTTAAGTCAATTTAAAGAGATTTTTAGCTTTTATTTTGTAAAAATGTGTTTTTCAAAAGAGTATATGAATAATTAAAGTAGAAATAATGAGACAAATCAGCAAATGCAGTAATTTCGATGTGTAAAATAGTTTCGAATCAGAAATTGGAGTTATATTTATACTAATGACAACCTTAACATCCTAACAGGCTCCAATTTTTGCATAAAAATGATACATTTTAAATATCTAAAACCTTGATGGGGATTTTATACTCTGTTTATGTTAAACTAAAAAAGTGAACTTAAAGTAATCATGTAAATTGAATGATAATAAGAGTTCTTTTATATTTTTAGACTACTTCAAATGAATAATTTAAAAGGCATCAAGCAAAATATTTTATTAACATAAAGTTAATGGTATATTTTTATAGTATCCGATTTTCAAAAATTTGTGCTAAGGCATTATCATAATCAGCTCATGTCAGTAGTATGCCATTTCACATGCTTTTATTTTTCACTAATGTACTCCCTGGCACAGACACTAAGTCTAAACCTTATTCCTGAGCTATCACTACTGCCTTTATTAAAATACTTGTAATTTGTTCACTTCTACACAAGTCTAAAATAAAGAGGACCCTGCTCTGTGAGTTGAAATTTCTGTTAGGATGTATTCCAGTGACAAATTCAAGGCGCAGCAGTGGGATGTTCCAGCACTCTCAGGATAAGCAGGGTGTGGGACACAAAACTGGTATTATGTTGTGAAACCAGGACAATTACAGAATGTTAGAGAATTCCTTGCCATTCCCTGGCTAGAAAAAGAAAAAAACACCTTACTCAGTGCCAGCCTAAGGACAGGGAAAATGATTTCACAAGCATAACATTTGGGTTCCAAATCAAAGTACAATTTCTTTCAAAACAACCACTTATGTGGCAGGTACGAGTTTGTAAAACCTCACAAAACCTACATTTAAACTTTATTAAAATGCACAAAGTCTATACTACATTTCATTTTTTTCAAGAATCATTTAATGTAACTTATTCAAATCTTTTTTTCCAGATAAATAGGGATGCTCTTTTTATTTCTTCTGTCATCCCAAGTAAAGGACAAATAACACTCTTGTTCTAATCAGACAACTCTCAGCAATAATCAATGCAGAACTGACTGTTTTTTAAATCTGTGATTGCACTTTCTAATGCCCACTGGTTTATTATCTATTCCAAAATAACTGTTTATCATAAATTCTCACATAAATATACCCCATTTAGTGGGATGGAGCATTGCCATTGGCTTTGCTGGGGATAAATAGAGAGAGCTGAAGTCAGTACATGAACAGAACGAAAGACGAAGCAATTGCAGACTTAGGGCTATGGAAACAAACTTGGCATGTTTAATTACCCTTATCAAAGGACTCAATACTTTGATAATATACTGTGTAAAAATGCTGTAACATTTGAGAATAGTTTGAATTAAAAATTCCAATTGATGATTTGTCAAAATAAAATATAAAAAGGCTATGAGGGTAAATATGCAGCCTCATGAGTCTTCTTCAGTACTTCAGTGTCTTAATAATCACCAGTAAACATCTGAAGCCCCCAAAATGTTCAAATGATTAATTTAAAAAAGAAACAAAGCAGGGAGATTTTTGAATGTGGAGTCCTATGACAGACTTCAAAGATTCCTTGAAAAGAGAACACTTTGTGATGGAAATATTTTTCCTCAGGGGCCTTCTACCACCATTTGAAATTTTAGATGTTTTTCCCAGAATGTTGTGCCCATTCTATTACCATCTTCTCTACAGAAGCAAGAAAATTATTAAAATATGAGAATATGAAGAAAATCCACAAAGTTGCTTGGTCTCACAAGTTTTGAATTAGGGGAATGCACGATGTTTTTTTCACTCAACTGGAAAAAATTAACTGTTCATAAGGAAAACATCATAAAATTTAAGGCAATAAACTCTTGTGATACTGTGGGTTGGTTTTGATTGTTTGTCTTTAAATTGTGAATGACACAATAATGATTTTTTCCTTAAATCTTATTTATTAAGTACTCCTAGATGTACACTGGAGTTAATCTTGGAGTTCCACATTTCTGGCAGTGAAATTTATCCCGTGCAAAGTCTTAGTTCAAAACCTAAACATTGCTTGAAATACCCCACTTAGATTTTGAAATCTCAGAGGACTCTGCTCTGCAGAAACTGCTGTTTCCTAAATATACATCTTGTCTTTTTTTATATGTGCACCCTTTTATTGAAAACATGTCTACAAGATTGTAAAAAATTCAAGAAAACCCCACAGATATCACTTAGTTCTATCACTTCCTTTACAGAGAATAAAAATGAAAAAAACTCCGAATCCTAAAATAATATACAAAAAAAAGCCTCAAGACAAACCAACGGAGTCCTGTTCTGATGTTATTTAGATAGTAAACAGAAGAGTTAATGGGATTTATTATTCTTTAAATACTTNACGGAGTCCTGTTCTGATGTTATTTAGATAGTAAACAGAAGAGTTAATGGGATTTATTATTCTTTAAATACTTGAGCTACTAGAACTTACTCCAATTCAGATTATCAAAAAATTTCCAGTAACTCATAAATGAAAGGAAAATTAAACACAGTGAAATATCTATTATTTCTAAAGCTGAGAATTTTCCTATTATAGTCATGTCAGAATCTTTTTTTCTTTTTCTACTCCAATGACATATTACATTAACATCAATTAATCACTGGAAAAAATGACCAAGTGAATTTTTATATTGTCATTTCCTAAAATCTTTAAACCCAGACGGAATGGATTTCCAAAATACACTATTCATAAAAATAAGTCATTCCTCTTATACAGGAATAATTAGATAAAGACCTACTCTGTGCACAGATGCAGAAATCAGATGACCTTTCTGACATAAAATCACATCTCTAACTCCATCAAACTGATGAACAAAGCATCCAGAAAAGTGGAACGCAGAGAAAGGTTCATCCATCACCCTCCTCTGCACTGTGGAGGTTCTGGTATTAATTTGTGACACACAGACCAGAGGACGTGCTGTGAGAGGACTCTGTCAGCTGGGGTGAGGCTGCTGAGGAGATAAACTGCCAGGAAAAGCTGGTATTCAGCTGTGGAAAAGGGGAGCTCTTTTATATGTGGCAGAGGTGACTAATTGGGAACACTTAAAAATCATGCAGGCAGAAAAAACCAAATAATGTTACACAAATTTTTTTAGTTATTAAGATGTAAATTTCACAAATCAAGCTTGTACTCAAAACTACATACAGTGGTGATCAATATCCATGCTGAGGCAAAACTTCCATCCATTAGTAGGAAACTGTTGAAAATTCCATAGAGAAATATATCACTTTGATTTTCCTTCTGCAAAATGTCAATATATTAAAAATTTTAAAAGAGATAGGTTTGCTATTAGGGCTGGTTGAATGGCCAAAAAACCACCCCCCTCTATACCCACTTACTATGTCTCTACTTCGTAAAAACATTAATTATTATGAGCATGGCAGCATTTTCCGGCAGTTTTATTCTCCTTACATTTGTTATATTGACAGCACATTCATGATAAATATTTAGGTCTAATTCCATTAAAGTGTACCCAAATCACCTAATGGGAAATAAAAATCACTAAAGCTATATCTAACTATGGAGGCATTGTCCTGTTACTTACCCTGCTTTTAATATAACTTGTTTTCTTTATAATAACAACTCCTCCCTGGAAATCAAGGATGCAGAAAGTCTCCTTTCAGCTAAGCTGGGAGACTCTCTGACATTGCCCCTTCTTGCTTAACCAGCTAAAGATAACCTAGGAATTCTAATTCCTGAAGGAAAAAGAAAAGAAGTTCCAAGAAATAAGCCTTACCGTTTGGCAGTTTGCTGTACTGTCCCTTTTGTCCCCCTCTCCATGAGCGGAGAACAATCAGGATTGGTGTCTCCTCTGGAAGTTCTGGGAACTGACCAAATCAGATGGTACTAGTGAATGTTTCTGAAAATGTTTTTTTAAGACTGGCTCAAGATTCACCAGCCATAACTGGAAGTAAAGCCTGGATAATCTAGAAGAGAACTATTTTTAAATTATTATGGCCTCTTGCTTATGAAAGGGGTTTAAAGACATAACTGCATTTTTCCTTTTTTTCTTTCCTCCTGACAGGACAAGGCCCTCACTGGAAGTGATGGTGAAAGACATTCACTCTGGAGCTAAGTAATCAGACAAAATGCTGTTTGGAGTGTGGAGATGACCAGATTTTGTAAATCAAGTGGAAGGGCTCATTAGAGACAGAAAGCTCCATGTCAGATCTCCAGAGGGGAGAGACGCAGAGCTGGATGGAAACAGTTCAGCAGCCTTAGTTCTCTAGTGTTTAATGCAAGTACGCAGGAAACAGGATCCACGGTTTTCTGTGGCCTCCATGCTGTGGTTATTTTCTGCTGAATAGCACAGAAATAAAAGCTTTTATATGTATTTTTGGAAGTAGAATTCTTACAGGGGTGAAATAACTGTAATCAAGAGCAAGCTGAATATGGAGTGTAGGAGGATAAGAAAGCTTTTCAGGGCCAGAGGGTCCTGCAGAAGACAAGAAAGTCTGAAGTAAAGATAATATTTTAAACGGAGCTTTACAAGAAACTTTCAGATTTATAAAAGTGCCTTTGGGATCAATGTGAGAACACTTCTTGTAGGATGTTTACATGGATATTTCAGGGGTGTTCTCAGCTGTTAGTGGATTTGTACGACCTTCTATGATTGTCTCATCTGAATTAGAAAGCCATGAGCAGTCAGGATAATTCCGCATTGCACCTGCACATACACAGAGAAATAATTCCTTATCACTTAGTGCCAAGATGGAAAAATGTTGGTGGCCCAGATCAAGAATGTGTCATGTACTTGAGGAAGTGATTAAAACCATGAAAAAATAGCCAGCAGAGAGCCAGTCGGATAGCTAGGATATATCTGAATGCTAAAATTCACATCTGTTTCCTACTCTCATCCAAATATGATGATCAGATTCAGAAATTTGGCTTGGTCTCATAAATAAAAATTAATTAAAAAGTAAAAATGATGAAGAAATGGTGAGTATACATATTTATATACTATAGTAGGTTTTGTACTATTCCTCTATTCCAGCAAACTGTAAACAACTCTTCAAAAATTCTTTGTCCACATTGTCAATAAGATTTCTCCTTTTGTTATAAATAATTATATTATATAATAGATAATATTTTTGTTACACACATAAATGCTCTTTATCTGGTGTGTACTTACAGCAGTGTGGATGCACCACCTGTGCTGAGGGGACTCAACACAACCACACTCAAGCAACCTGCTAAGGGTTTTATTCTTTGTGTATACAACGTTCTGTCATGACTCAAATTCCTGCCTCTACATTGTTTTTTAAACAATGGCTTCTCTTTTTTCACAGATTGAAATACAATGCTTCAGTCTTATAACAAGAATTAGTTGGGGAATAATAGCAATGCTCACACAAAAGGAGAACAAAGTACTCAGATATTTCCCTGTATGTTTTGTTTTCATCCATCCACACAATCCAGGAAAACACAACTCTATGTACACACACACACACAAACACTCTCTAGAGGAAATTAGTACAGAATACAAAAGCACTGCATAAAAAAGTGAGTTTTGATCACAATGTCAGCTGTACCTCTTTCTCCTTAGTACTGCTCTTAACTTTTAAAGCTGAGGATTTTCATTGAGTGATATTTATCTGGACATCAATAGCAATTTCTCTGTCTTGTCTTATGTTATTAGTCAACTCAACAACTATAATCTATACAAAAATAATGCTTCATCTGTTGATTATAGTCTCAGGAAGAATTGCAGGAAATAAAAGGAAACTGTGGAAACTGTTAAAAGTTTAGGAAAAGAACAACTGGAAGCGTATTGAAATTAAACCAGCCACATCCACCCATTGCAGGGATGAGGATAACTGTGCACACCAACTGCAGCAACATGTACATGGCATGAGAGATGCACAGCTTGACGTGTAATCCAAAAGAGCTACTGGTTTGTTTCTTTTCAATTTGCCTTAAACTTTTGCCCTTTAAACAAAAAAAAAACCCACAAAAATCCCAAACCAACAACAACAAAACTTTATAAAGGAAGAAGTTACTACTGGTTAGTCTGCTGGTTATGTTAAAACAATCCTGATGAATCAGATCTCATCTCTCTCCTTGCACCCTTTACTTTTTTTCCCATAAAGAGTTTTATAGTTAAACTGTAAGATCTCTGGGACATTAACAATCTTTTGTTCTTTGCCTACATGTACTGAATAATGCAGTGTCCTGATTTGTGACTGGGCTCCCAAGTGCTATGATGTAATACAAATAATGAATGAAAGCACTTAATTTTTAATTTAAAATAAAATTGACAAAAGTGATTACTAATTTTAGACTTATCAACCAGAAACAGCTGGGATCTCATTTTAGGAGATCCCAGGCATCTATGCTCTCAGATAATTCAAGTGCAGCTGGAGTGCTCAGATTGAGCACCCAATATCCTCAGCCCCAAAATTAATTGAGGATTTTGAAAGTGCTGGCTCAAACATTAGCACATTCCGTTGATTATCCTTTTGAGGGGCCTGTTCTTTCTGCATTCGCCATGCAGGGCAAAGGGGCTCTCTGTTCTTGTCTTGTGTTTCAATAATCCCTTTCTCTTTGAAAGGACAGGTGCAAATTAAGTCTCTCTTGAGGATGCCCAAAGAATCACACAACCTATACCTCAAAATCCAAATGCATTTCTACCTCTGCCTTATTTTCACCCATGTCATTCTCTGCTCACTTACTGGGCATCTTCCAAGAATTTCCTCCAGCAAAGAGAGCTGGGACAAAGCTGCCTTGGATGCTGCCGGTGTTCTTGGATGGTCAACAAAGGGTGCTAATGGACATGGCAGCTGGCTTTCTCCCTCTTGAGGCTAAACATTTTCCCTGCACTAACTCCACACTTGACTGATCCAAAAGCTGACAGCTGTGAGTTTGTCCTGAAACCATGCTGCAGTAAGTGCTGCCATTTCACAATATAACTCTACTTTCTCATGTGGATTTAGTGCCAAGTACACAGCAGTTTGTGAGCCACGCAGTACAGAAAAAAGCTGAGAGAAACAAACACATTTCATTTCTGTCTACATTACCAGCACTTTTCCTCCTTTATTCTGAGGCTATGAGCTAAGGAAGAGTAGAAAACAAACCTGAGGCATTTTAAAAGCTATGTCTGAAAAACCTGCTTTTGCATGAATGACAAATAGGTAGAATTACAGACTCTGATGGAGATTTAAGTGGATTAGCTCTTATTACTATATTTTATATTATTATTCATGAGTGTACTTCCAGTCACTTTCATTTGGAATGAGTTGAGAAGTGTTCAGAGAACAAAAACCTGGGGGATGCCTCTGAAATGATGTGTGTGTATTTGATACCTAGGAGTAACTTAAAAGTTAATGCACTATTTTGCAACTTATGATTCTTGTTCCCACTGTGTAAAACTGGAAGTTTTACTTCTACTTTTTCAGGCCAATGAACTAAGGAAAGCAAAGTAACTGAAATATGGAACCTGTCAGGAAATTCAGAGACAGCAAACTCAACACATGCTGTATGTACGTATGCAGTGTAGTATAGCAACAGTTGTCACTTCACAGCTCTCCCTTGTATTTGTTTCCATTTAATTCTCACAGCCTGACATATGAACAAACACTTAAGAGAAAAATTACCAAATCATTAGTGATTATATTCCATTAAACCTTTAGAAAACTGCATAGGGATTTTTGGCAAGCAAGTAAATGTTTCAGAAGGTAAGGACCTACTAGAGAATGTTTCATTTTTCTGAGTATTTTGGAAATGTTTGCACGTCTCAGAAAATTCATCAACTTTTAAAGGAAATCAAACAAACAGCCAAGTTATATTCTATTTGCAGCAATTAAATGGCATATAAAATATTTTCAGAAGCTAAAAATTCAGTCCTAAAATAACCACCAGAAATAAATCAGAAATGCTAAGAACTCTCAGGAATTCCAGCACCTTTGGAAGACAAGCTCTTTCTCACTTTTGTGCCTGCACATGACCCTGAAAGTCCAAGGTAACTGCAGGTGCCACACCTGACATTTCCAGCTCCTGATCTCAGCAGCCAATTCATTTTGAAAGCTAAAATTATTTTCTCTCTCAGAGGTTCTTACAATAGCTTATTTGTGAAAAATACCACCGTGAATCAATTCCTTGAAGCCAAAACTCAGGGCTGAAGAAAACACGCACGCATTTATCACAACAATATAGTGCTGGAAAAAGCAATATTACTGTAGCAAATCTGGAAAAAACAATGAGTACTGGGAGAGGTGGAACACAGCCTGCTTCACCAATGCCAGAAAGATTTCACGCTGCAAGACAATGCTGTTTCAATTTTTTTCTGCCTTTTTTTTTTCCTTTTAGGAGGATCAAAACTAACTTAAGTAACTGTGAAGGTTCTCATGCATTTCGTACTTACATGCCATATTTTTATTCTTCTAATAATTTACTTAATATTAGGGAAAGGGTGTTTTTTAGGCTAGTGGAAGATTCCAAAGTCCCAGTTCCCAATATCCAGACTATCAGCAGAAGAGCTAAAGCAGCAGTGCTGACTTCTCCACTCTCTCAGCAAAGTTCCTCAGCCTTGAGGATCTCAGCTGCAGCAGAATCTGGGTTTCTTAGCCTCCCCAGCTCAGATGGTCTTTGTACTCCCTTCTCAGACTGTCAAAGGGTGTTAATTATATCTCACTGTAGCCTGAGGCTTGGGATGTGAGCCCTTGCCTATTAGCAATGAACTTTCACATTGCTGCAAACCTGTGCCAGCTTTAAAACAATGACAACGAAGTAGAAATCCTCACATTTAAACCTGTCGCTGTCATCAAGGTCCCTGAACATTACTTCTATGGCTTCATTTTCTCCTCAGACTGGGATAAGCGTGGGGAGCATTACTACCTCTGTGGGAAGGATGAAGTGAACCACTCTGAGCTGCTCCAGCTGGACGAGGGGGTGTGAAGGTGGGACAGCAGAGGCTGGTGCTGTTCTGCACAAAAACGACATCTCCACATTCTCTCACTCCTTTTTGATGATATATCCACACTGACACTGTGAAAATTGCTCTGAATATGAACAGAGAGGGATGAAAGGAGCTTAAAATGTTTTAAGCAATTTCTGTGAAAAGAGATATGTATTGATCACCCAACTTCAGTGCAAGAGGAACCAAGTACTGATACTCCCAGTGACCTCTGGATGAACCTACTTAATTCCACTGATTCCTGAGCAGCCTCTGAAGA
This sequence comes from Gymnorhina tibicen, assembly GCA_013399875.1. Taxonomy (NCBI): domain Eukaryota; kingdom Metazoa; phylum Chordata; class Aves; order Passeriformes; family Artamidae; genus Gymnorhina; species Gymnorhina tibicen. The sequence goes on from VXAZ01003899.1 coordinate 1,612,637, forward strand.
CTCATCAGCCAAGTCCCTCAGTGTTGGGTGCTGTGAATAATCCCCAAAAAATCCCCCCCCGCCCCTCAAGAATCTCCCCAGGTCCTGACACTATGGAAGAAGGCACGGGAGGCAGGAAGGGAGGTGGCATTCAGGCCATGTTCATTCTCCCACATGAGAATCCCAGAACCCACGTGTGGAAGGTCCTTGGAAGGAAAACCCGAGCCCTCAGCTGTCATCTTTCTGTTCCTTACTGTTTAAAACCCATCTTTTTTCTCAATAACTTTTCTATCTCTCCTGCTCTCCATGTATTTAGCAAGCTGCTCAGGTTCCATTCCTTAACAGTGCATCTTCTAAAGAAGTCATTCCTTAAGTAACCATTCTTACTTGCACTGATTTAAAAGAAGAAAAGAAACCCCCTCTTTTCATCTCCTATTAAATTATCAATATATCCATTCTATACTCAGTTTTGAGTGTAGAATCACAATTTCAAAATAAAAATGAAAATGCAACATGATGCAATGGTTATTCATCATTCATAACCACAGCTTTTTCTGAGAATTGCCAATTGCTTATTGCATAAAATTGTATATTTCAAGGACGTGAAAAGGGCTAAAGGGAACATAACATGTTTTTCTCTTTTCCTCCCTTCAGTGACTCAGAGAAAGGGAGAACAATCACTGTAAATATCTAGTCCTTCTGATACATTTTCATGAAGTAGTTTCACTTGTGTGCTTAAATAGTAACCAACAGTGGGATTTGCTGTGAGGCTGAATTGGGAAATGGATAGTTCTTAAATGCTGAATAAGGAAAAAATTAATTCTATTATTTCAGATCAAAATAGGGCACAGAATAAGGACAAAATTTTGAATTTAAATGAAAACTTGTTACTGAAGTTGGTAAAATTATTGAATATACTGTTTGAGAATGTATTCCTTCTTCTATTCACAACACATTTATAAGCAGACTACTTTATATGAATCTGATCACAATTAGTGGACCCTGGGTGAGAACATATCTCAGCATCAGGGTTCCTGATGAGTTATTCATTTCGCTCTGCATTATTCATGATGTGCAATTGGTCAGCTAAAATCACTGTATCACTTTTGTTCCTGGTGTAGACAAAACACTTTTAAACTGAAGAACAGAAAATATGCCTGCTCAAGAAGCAGAATATCTCTGCTTCTAAGTGGTTGGGGCCACTTCTATACAAAGAACAGTCATTCCACAAACAAACCCAGCTTAAAAATAGCCAATAAGACAAAGAACAGAAAAGCTCTCTAAATTCAAAGTCTTTGGACCTAGGTCATGGATCAGACAAATAGATCAGACAGACTAATGTAGAAAATAAGCATTTTTCTGCTCCATAGGAAAGTAATGGGGGCACATTTTATTCACACATAAAAATCTCATATTGAGAAGAAAACATCAGAAGGAGAATCAAGAGGTTTAGATGTGAATCTCCTGGTAGTATGGGATGATAAAAGATGCAGATTACTAAATGTATGTAACTAATACATCCTTCTTAACTGGCCCTTCCTCATATGCAGGTAAACATGGATATATAACTCAGGGTTCTGCTACTGCAGTTCAGCCCTCTTTAGTGAGGATGTGTGGGTAGACAAAGGCTCCTTCTATATTTTTGTACCATATTTTGTACTTATTTGTACCATCACAAAAATATCTTATACTTTGGTTTACCAGTGAAAAATGCCAGTTTAGTACTGAAAAATAAGCCAACATTTAAGCAGATCCATTTCTTCAGCAGTCACTTGAAAATGGATATTTTTTCACTGTATTGTTAAAACCAGCTTTGGTCAATCAAACACAGTTTCCTTGTTGCTGAGTCTTGATTGCTTCCATGACAACAATGCTATTTTATAGCAAGAGTATCTTCATATATAATTAAGGATGCTATATGCTTGTTTATATTGAATTGAAAAGATAACTTAAAAAACTCATCATGTTTCTTCAGTTGTGGTCTCTGAACAGTGTTGTTAAAGGAAAAATATTCAAAATTAAGGTAACTTCATTTTCTGTATTGTAATGGAGCTATTTACACAACTGCTGTTAAAGCTCTAGACATTTCCATTTAGAAAGCATTTAAATGATTGCCATGTTATTTGGAACCCACGAGTCATAAAAATCAAAAAATAAACAAAAATAAAATAATAACCCTAAAACCTAAAACAAAGAAACCCAACAAAAGGAAAAAAAAAAGGAAGAAAAAAAAAAAAGGACAAACCCCTAATCCACACATGAAAATACAAATACAAGCTCATGCAAAAACCAGTTCTCTCTACCACGGAATGCACCTGGCACCTCCTATAGCCTTGCAGAACACCTTTCAGCACGGGCACAAGGCAGTCTGCACATGCTGCTTGCAAACCCTGCTGCCAGGAAGGACCTGCACCAGGATGTGGGCTCCTCCTGAGGCTTCCTCTTGGAAGTTTGGTGTCAGTTCTGACTTCTTTGCTTTTGAGATTTTAGTTCATACTCAGAGTAACAATTTTTTTTGTACTTCAATACTGATGTGACAATATCAAGGACTTTGACACAGAAGAATCTGAAGTTCGAAAGTAAAATCATTTAATGAATGCATAGCACATCCCTTATTCATTATGCTGAATCCAGCCCTGGAGCTGGGCAATGCATACACTAATTCTCTATTAGAAACGTTATTCTACATTCGTCATTTGTAAAATAGCATTAGAAAAAAAAAAATCAAGATGTTTGGCTAAAAAAGCTTTCATACCATTTTGAACTTTCCTAGTATGTTTTTAAAAGCAGGAGATAATCCTTTTTTGCAGCTATTGTGTTTTATTCTGTTGAAGGTTGCTGGCTGTAAAACATTGTACCTCCCTTTAAACTTTTCCATATAACTTGATTAGACAGCAGTAATCTCTAATGCTTTCATGTGCAAATTTAGGAGTGACCCGGAACAAGAGTTTCCTTCATCCCCATAGCAACCAGGACGATGGAAGAATGCCACTCACCAGGCAATGCAAGGCAAATTTCATCCCTTTGATGTTAATTAACAAATTGCTTTCAGAAAAGTCAATGCATTTTTCTCCTTTAAATGTTTGTGATAAATTTTTAATAAGTCTGAAAATGAAAGAAATACAGAATCATTGGCTGCTGACAGGAAGTGTGGACAACTGCCTTGGCACTGGTGCTACAGCAGTGATGACCCCCAGGAAGGCTTTGCAGCAACTGCTCACAAATCACCTTGAGTGAATTTTGGGACTTGGAGTTAAGGACCGATACCTCCAACTAGTTTCATTTCTAATGTGCACTCTGATGTGGGCCCTGCAATAAGACAGTTGTCCCTCCATTTTCAGTTCTGAGCACGAAAAAGATAATAGCATAACACACAAAAAAATTGTTAGGATGAGGTTATAAGCATATCCTAAATAATTTTAATATACTTAGCATGAAAATCACTTCTCACCTATACATTTTGTTTGCATAGTTCTTGTTCTGCTTGTTACTCTTCTTCCTCTTTCCCCAGTTGTCCTAATGCTTTACAAAAGCTACCAGTTCTTAGTAGAAATTCCTTTAAGGACTACTGAACTCTTCCTAATTTTGCTGAAAAGAGAAGGATTAAAAGTTGTCAGTGACCCAAAACCCACCAAGAAACCCCATCAGAGCTCCTGCTATGAAGGAAAATTTCAATTCATTGGTTAAGATGCTTAGTTCAGATTCTTAACCAGACAATGTGTTTTCCCTTCTCTCCCTGGTTTTTAGATCTTCCAGGACTAATCATCTGAGTACAGCTTCATCACAGAAGCGATCTGAACAACTCCAGGTGATCTGAGGAACTCCGGCAGAATTAAGCTCAAGTGAAACAACCACACTGCAAACTAACCCCCTACAGAAACTGATTTCATTGTTATGTGGTATGGTTCTTACCAGACTCTGTTGCTTTCACCTCTATCTTCTTTTTCCTGATAAAAATGCTTTCTTAAATAAGGTTTGTGATCTTGGAGGTGACTGTAACTCAAGCTACTTTCAGCAAAGAAAGTTCAGACTCTGCTCTGTTCCCACTTGGGCATTGTGGAGAGCAGAACCTGGTAGGGTCACAGGATGTTCAGGCATTGAACAAGCTGTGCAGTCCCCGTCCTTGGAGGTTTTCAAGACCAGAGCCTGGGCTGACCTTAGAGGTGCCCCTGCTACAACCAGGTGGTTTGGACTTGCAACCTCCTGAGGTCCCTGACAGCCCAAAATATCATATGATGCTATTATCAGCTATGACGGTGGATAAAAAAAAACCAAACCCTACAAGATGCCAGATAATATAGCAAGAGGTAAATGAACAAGAAGCAAGTTTAAGAAACCCAAGATTTTGATGGCACTCACTGCCCAAAATTACCTTTAACTGCAGCTGAACTGAAAACAAGGCTCTGATTGGAGACAAAACCACAAATTTCTAATCCCCAGCAATGACACATTAATCCCAGAAACCTTCCCTTCCCTGAATGTTACAAAGTCCCCTGCTGCAGTGTTGTTTTGCACTTCCCCATCAGTTAGGAACTGTGTGACGTTCCACAATGTTTTTCTAACATACACTATGTAAAAGATTCTTCCTGCCCATCACTTTAAAAAATTACAGAATAAATTCCACTTGTCCTGTATTTGTGTATGATCTTATTTAACAAGCTTGCTATTCAGCACAGCAGGGAAAGTCCATTAGAAGAATGATATGCAAGAATCCCACCAGAGTGTAATGAGAGGCTTCACAGAAGGTAAGAAGTCACCTCCTTACTGCTCTTTGCTTTAACTAGCAAAACCAAAACACTAAACATAAATCTGCATGGCTGTAACCCCAGAGAAGGAAAGCTGATGTGCTGTGTGGTGACTTATGTGTCACCCTATTTCACCCTCACATGAGCTACACTCACCTACACAGAATATAATTTTACAGTCCATGTCTTTATCTGGGGAATTGCCAGATATTGGCCCATAACTCTCCTTCAAGGGTAGATGGTAGGAGTGGATGATGACAAGTATCCCACCTTGTACAGGAGAGCGGACTGAAAAAATGGGATATTTGAAGACACTTGTGAATCCTTTGTGCCCCATTCAATACAAAAAGAAACATCCAAAGCTAAATGATAAAATAATTTTCTAAATCAGAAATCTTAAGATGTAGAAAAGAGTTGAAAGAGATTCTGTAACTCTGTATCCTGAAAGACGTTTAGATTTTAATCCAGTATCTGAAATCGAAATCCTCTTTGCATACAGTGATATGAAAAGTACTTCTTTCAACGTGACTTACAGTATTTCCTAAAGAGAATAGGACAGTTTCAAAGACTCCAAGTATGTTGGTATTGTGGGCTTAAATTTCCCTCTTAATATTTCCCTTTTTTTCAGGTAACCTTTTAATTTATTTTTTTTAATGGAAAAACATGTACAGAAAAATTATATTTTAACCAGACCTTCTGGTCAAACAGCTTTAACTCTTTTCTACCAGGCAGGTTTTCAGCATTACCCTTCCATACTGATTTACATATAGGGACCTGCTTTCTAAAAGATATGTAGTTTCTGAAAAATATGAGGAGGAAGTTGTTTTTCTGAGAAGGTGCCACTCCTATCTTCCAATTAGAGTGGTGCAGGCAGGGGGAGTAATCATGTTGACTTGGAAAAACATGAAAATATGCATATGCAATACAGTAAATAAAATTAAAATAAACATGAGATTTTGAATTCTATTTACTGGAAGTGGCTGGCTTGACTGTGCAACTGCTCAGCCTTGTATGTGAGTCATGCTAATGTATGAATTCATTCAATACAGTATGATTATTTTGCCAAGCAATATATTAGAAAACTCTTACCAGAACTTCCCAGAGCAGCCAGTCATATAAATTCATACCTTATAATGAAAACAGAAATCAGAATGTAGTCTAAGATGGAGGTACATAAGAATTGTTCCCAGTATCCTAAATATAAATTAATATATATAAACTTTGTATAAATACTTTCTAAATTAATGTACTAAACACAATTATTGTGCGAATTTACCAGGAAAATAACTGGAATTTGTGAAAAATGGTACTAGATGACTGCCTGAGAGTTCATCTATATGTTTCTTATGGTTTTCCTAGATACTTTTGTTACAGGTGCTACCAAAAAAAAGTTAAATTTTATCTGTATACTGTACAATATGTTACATTTGCTAAAGAAGTCCAAGTATGAGAATATTTTGACAAGCATTAAGACGTAATGGTTTCTAAAGGGTCTGCCAGCAATGGAGGCTGTGCCCAACTTTTAAGGAGACATAGAAGTGGATATTCAGTAAACTACTGGGATACTCTCCATGAACAGCACTGTTGAAACATTGCCGTATTTTTTACATCTACAATTTTCTATATATAAGAAAGAAATTAACCTCAAAATACTTAGAAAATAAGCAAGTCCCTGAAACTACAAGATCTTTTGAAGATGGAGTCCATTTAAAGGAAAGAATAGATAGATATAGATGATATATATAGATAGATAGATATCGGTTAGATATAGATATTTACTGCTATTTACTGTTCACTTCTGTAAGCAGTAAAAGTGCACATCTACCACCGAGATGACCACAAAGGCTGAGAGCAAAACTGTCCAAAATAATGAGAAGGCTTCATATTTATTTCAATTTTCATTCTTTTTTATTATGAACGAAGAAACCTCCCCAAAAAAACCCAAACCACAGAAAGAAACCAAAAAATAGAAGATCATTAATATTTATGTCTACTGATGGTATTTCTATTGCTGGTTTATTATGACTACTGGCATACAAAAAGAGATTAGGATAGTAACAGTAGTTTAGTAGTGGTTTAGTGTCATGGAAGGAACTGAGCCAAATTCATGCTGGCAGACAAAGTTAGTAGACTCAAAGATTAGTAAAGATATTTCAGGCCTAAAGAAGGAGGAATTTCCACAAATATTTTGCAATGATCTGGATTCTGTCATCTTGAAAAGGATTTTAAAAAAAGAACAAAAAAGGGGAGGGCAAATTTTCTTTCTCTCAATGAGCAGAAACTCACAGTGTAAGTAGAGAGAAGGAGAGGATGGCAGCACTAAATTCAGCTTCCAAGCAAAGAATTTCATTTACACACACGCTCTATGAATTGGTTATTCCAAGGGCAGCCCCTCAGACCACACTGCAGAGCAGTTCCCTGCACCCCTACACCACTCAGCTGGGAGCTGGTACAGCAAAGCTCTACAAAAAAGACCAAGGGGGACATCCAGGTTGCACACATACAAATCAATAATAAATCTTACAGCAGAGTGTTTGAAGAAAGAGATGTATCCCAAATATATAAACAGGCTTCTGAACATCAGGGAAACAATTCTGGCTGACAAAGGAACCCACATGCAGCCAAGAGGAGAAGAGCCTTCATTTGTGACTGGCAACTGAGCTGGGCAATTTTCTCTTTTCCCATTATGTCTCCTATTGAGACTCTCTATACTTTACAGAAGGCTGAGGGAAGGAGACTCTGTGTTGACAAAAGAGCAAAACAGAAGAAAAGGAGTTGTGATTTTTCCTGCTTGATGGCTCAGCAATCACCAGGACACCTTTCCCTTATTAAACAACAAAAGGGAAATGTGAATATGTAATGTTTGTTGGTATTTTCTGTGCTTGGCAAGAAGCACTTTGCTTCTGCAACTGTGATGTGAAGAATCTCTTCAGGCTGGATGGCTTTAGTCTATGGGCACCCTGATGAGGACTAAGAAAGAATCACAGAAAGACCTGACATCAAATTGGCTGCCAACAACACCCTCACTCTACACTGGCATACAAAAAAGAGGAAAACAAGGATATGCATGAACAGTATGGGTTTCTTTTTCTGTGCTTGGTATCAAGTAAATTGCTAATATGTTTGTGATATGAAAACATTTCACATGTACATCAGTGCTTCCAGGCGCCCAGTTGAGACCATAGCAACAACAGATTTCACTGCATTGCTGCAGGAAAAGACTTTCCTCCTTTGCTTGCTCCAAGTCCTTTTTAAAGCAAAACCAGTGACCACTTATCTATACATCAGCATTCTCATCTTCTCTCCATGCACACCCTCAGCACACTTCAAAAATACAGCAGGACTTGCTTATTTGTGGCTACATCAGAGAGCAGGAGGTGTAAGATCCTTTTCTGTATTTACTAACAATTCAAACACTTTTTAATCTTTATTTCATACCCTTTTAATGTGTATTTTTCATCCTGTCATAATGCGCAGCATTATGTCTAAGTTGCAGCACAGAATAATATAAAATAAATGTTCTGATGATGAGATGGTGAGATAAAGGCAGCTGCTTGTCAGAAAAAAACTAGAGCATAAATATTATTACTTTTGTGCAATGCCTTACTTCTCTACAGCATTCCCTATCAGTTCTGCCAGGGGTGTACACTCTGTGCCACCTTCACTGCACAAGCTCTAAATGATTCAACAGATAATTACTTATCACAACAGTGCTACAGAGATCTTCTCATGCAGAGACAAAGCAGTCGAGAAAAAAACAAACTCAGTTATTGATATGAGTTGTGCTGACTTGTGTTCAAGCTGACTTATGCAGGCTATTTATATTATTCTTTAAAGGACTGATATTTTCCTGTTAATTTTTGACTTCACATTCCACACACAGCAAACCGTATTGTATTTAAAAGAAACTTCTATTTAAGTCATCAATAATACTTTTTTAATAAACAACATGAGGAATCTACAGAAATAAAATATAATCACCTGTTAATCATATAATCAGAACACTGGTCATACTATTTTAATCAATATATTCTGTCCATTATTTAATAAATACAATTATGTCCATTAATACACAATTTAGCTCAAAGGTGTACTGTCAATTGGACATATGATCATTAAACTTATTTCTTAAATATTAAAAAGTCAAAACACTAGAACTACAATAATCCTAAAATTGTGGGTTTTTTCCTCAGATGCAATTACTTTATTTTCATTTACAGCCCTGCTTACCCAGCCTAAACAGCACATCATCATGCCATGCTGCAAATAGCATTGGAAAATACCGTAACATGCTTTAGGTTTTCTTTTTTCATGTTTTTAATTTTTTTCTTTCAGTATTTTACTCTTAGTAATTTGATACTTTCAAAATGTAGCACATAGACTCTTTGTCAGTGTCACACTGAGGATAAAGAATTTTGCATGTTTTTCTACTGAATAATCACAACAACATATATTTACGCACAATAAGTCAAATATTTTAGAATTTAGCATGGAGCCTTTGTCCTCAGGCAGCCTAATACAAAACTTGTGATAATCTTCCAGTAGCTGAGACATTATGACATTTACTGCACAAAGAACTTCTCTGTTTTCCTGAGTGTGTCAATGCCTGCCTGTCATGAACTCCAGGTCAAACACAAGTATGTCCCAGGTGCCAAATAACTACATTGTCCTATAGGGATAATATGATTCTAATAACTTTTTTCCAACTTGTATTGAGGACCTATGTTTCTAGTAATAATGGCATTGGCTTACCGAAACTGAATTTAGAATAGCAAAGAAGAGGATTTTCAATTTTTGTCATTACTGAAGATAATTTTTAAACAAGAGTTGAATTTATTTGACATACCCTATAAAGCTTGTGTTTTTTCATGTTCCAGTGTGTTACCAGGATCAAGTGCTATTTATTTGCTGTAAACTGATACAATAAATCAATTTTAGTGGCCAGCAAGGAAATTTCAGCTCATTGGGCACTGTATGTGATTCCGCCATGCACTTCCTATGTTTGATAGATTTGATTCTGTTTTCAAAGAAAAACAGTGGATACGGATGCTTTTTACACCTCTGCCACTTACAGATTGTGTATGTTGTAAAATGTCCTTAGGATATCCTCTTTTTACTGTCCTAAATAAATTTTATAAAAAAGAAGGAAAAATAAGAAGAGAGAAAAAAGAGAAAAAAAGATTAAACGAGAGTGATGTCAATGCACTGCAATGTCAAAGTCCTGTTTCATGTTGGTCAAGATGGCTCATCTCAGTCTTTCCTCACTTTGATGTTGGGGAAGTATGATTGTGTTGTAGTCTGTGAAGTCCTTTTCCTTGTCAAGTGTTTTGAATTTATGATAACAAAATGAGGAGGGGCAGCACTGAGGTTCAAAGACCCAACCAGCAAACAGGAATGCTGCTGCACAGCTAAACAAGCTAAGCCTGAAGACTGCAGGCAGAGAGCTACACAAGGAATCAGATGGTCGATTTAATTTTAAATGCTAAGTGAAAATCCTCCATTTTAACACTTGGACTTCTAAACAAGTCATCCTAAAAGAGAAACAACAACCCAAGCCAAAACCCCCATATCTGACTACTTTACATAACCAGCGTTTATAATTACAAAGGTTTTATTTTTCTGCTTTTTCTTTAAGGCAGCTTCTTAAAATGATCTGTCCTCACTGACATGGCTCACTGTCTAGAAATAGAAAGTGCAAGCATTGACAGGGTTACTAATTTGTTTTAATGCAACAAAACCCATTTAATTCTGGTTTTGAAATAAAGTGCAGAAACAGAACCACATTGAATGTTTGGTACTAATATTTCATGGGAAGGTAGCAGATAGCCCTTATCTTCAGGCCACTCTGCCCTCACTGTCACCTGCTGTGCCTCCAGGGAAGTTGCTATCTATACTACATGTAACTCACAGATCTAATATCACGTATATATTGCAGCTATACGAGCCTTCTTGCTTTTACCTCCTTAAAGAAAAGGTGAGCACTACTACAGTCACTCACAAATATTCTGTAATATTAGTCCAAAATAGCATAGTGCTGGCAGATATATCAACACACATTAAACAGACTGAACTCAAATGTGTCCTGGAATCCAGCTCCCCTGACACGACACAAGTGCCCACTGAAGGAGCAGTGGAAGTGCCAAATGGCTGTATCACAATTTGTGGTAATGGCAAACAGAAATAAGAGATGAATCCAACCAGAGCAGGTCCTGAGTGAACACCACCCTGCTCTGTGCCTCAGAGCCCCCTTGCAGGGAGCACACTTTCTGCATGCATGGGTGGCAGAAAATGCCACAGGCTTTTTCAGCACCTTCAGCGGAACCATACAAAGAGCCAGTCCACAGGCAGCTTCCGGATGCCATCTCCATGGACCCCACAGCCCTTCTGGCAGCAAGGAACAAATCTGGCGACGTCCCCAGGGCTCCCCAGCACTTGGGGCATGCACAGCTCTGGGAGGGCTCCTGGACAGGGACATAAAGATGGATGAACTCGTGAGGCTATACAAGGCCAGAGCTGGGAATCCTATACCTACCCAAGTCAGAGAAACAAAAAATCATAGAAAAGTTAAGGTTGAAGGTCGCCTTGACACCATCTACCAAATTTTGCCTTTAAAAGGAGGGCTATGTTGTCTTACAGACAACTTATTTTCCATTAGGACACCCAGATTCCCCTTGGGGAACCCTCCTTGCCTTTCACCAAGTCAGGTGTAACATTTGCTTTTTCCTGCAATGAAGAATTTTCCACACAACTTTTCAAGGACAGTAAGCAGCAGCCTGGCAATGGCATGGCCTCCATGCCATGGCTGCACCCCACTTATTCCCAAGGTGCTGCTCTACAGCTGAAGATTTGTTGTATCATTTACAGAGAAATTGCAAAGGCTTTGGCAGACATATAACTGTGAGTTAACATAACGCCTAATCCCATGTGGGTTCACAAACAGAATGAGAGTCTCTCAGAAATGATTGCTAAGAAGGGGACATGAGACTGAGAAGTCACCAGAGGCAGCCTAGAAGAGAGAGTTTTGCCTCCTCTGTTATTTGGACAGGGAGCATCAACTCTCCCATCTACAAGCAGAATCACAACTAGGGACTATGACAATATATGGCCTCTAAAGGTGGGTGAGATGAAAACAAATAGTCTTGGCCAGCAGCTTGGAGGGTGGGAAGGAAGGGGAAGAGCCAAGTGTGATGTAAGTTCTTCCAACTGAAACTATAAAGGCCTGCATTTATTTACTCTGTACAAATACATATATACACCCATACATACCGTATACATATATGGTTATTGTGCATGCTATGTATATTCTATAAACCCAGGATTATTTACATCATCTTTCACAGAAATAGGGTGAAGCAAATTGCACTTAATTCCTCTTGCGCTTTGCTGATCAACCCGGTGATTTTCCCACAGAGTGAGAACCACTCCTGCACAGCAGATTTCCCCCAGGGGCCCCATGAGAGAGGAGAGCCTGGAGAAATTCGTCATTCTCCTTTTATTGAACATGATCTTTTATTCTGAGGAGGGCCAGCAACATTTTTGAGCTGCTGCTGTGCTCCTGCCATGGCTTGATATGCAGCTGCTTTCGGCTTTGAGGGAACATTTTAACAGCAACAGCCTAAAGGGCCAGAAGAATCATGTGCTCAGTTGCATAAGCTTCCCCCAAAGAAAGGACAGATTTTGATACCTCCTCCACATCATGAAAACTGGAAAGAGTGTAAAGAGGTGACTGAACTACCTAGACAAATTTTCCCAGAGGAAACGACCCATGTGTTATTCTGAAGACAGAACCATACCTGCCCACGGCTGCTGTTTGCTTTCTCGGCCTAAAATGGGAACCTGAACTATCTGAGGATGACTGTTTGACAAAGAAAACACAGAAATATTCTAGTTTTGAAAATATCCTGTTTGCAGAAACAAAAAATGAAAAAAAGGAAGGAAAACAACAATAAGAATATGCAGTTATAGAAGTCTATTGAAATTTGTGTTTTATCTGCTGTCATTTGAAAAAAACATTATGCATTCCCAGCCATGATTTTTTGATGTTTCTCCATAGAAAGGATTATATAATTGTGTACGTTATTATCAATGACACCACTATGCTATGGAACCAGTGACATTTTAAACTTAATTACAGATGGCAGCTTATGAAATAATTATGAAGAAAAGATTGGACAGCAACCACAGTGATTTCATGCTTCCTCTTTATGTGTGTTTAGCACAATATTGTCGAGTCCCTCAACTTTAAAAAATAATGTGAATTATCAACCAGATCATACTGCTGGCTACGCTGGGAGGTTGACTCAGTGTTGTAGGAAATGATACCATGTCACGTTTGGCACTCCAAGCCCAGGTTTCTGCAGAAGGTGTCCCCACAGCCTGTAAGGCTGGCTGGTGGCCATGCAGTGACCACTGCCAAAGTAAGTACCTTGTGAATAGCACACCAGGTTCATATGCTGCTCAGGCAGGGCCCTACACACATTGAACAGTGGATTTGCAGAGCACAGAGTATTTCTTCCGACCTACAAATCTGAATTGAAAAAATGAAATTTGAGTATGAGGATCTTATACCTGCCTGATTTCATTCTGTGACATTCATTTCCAGCCCCCGTGAAATTCCCTCCCCTCCATGAATCCACTAATTAAATTGCCAGTGGCTTTGATACTGATGCTACCTCACTCCAGAGAGAATTTTGTCTGGCTCTCCAGAGATTATTTTAATGTGTTCCATGTTAAATTGGTAGACACTTTTTAACCTGTTCCTTCCTGATTCCATCTCACCTCTCTGTTATTACTAATAGCACATAAAGCCTTTAACTGCTATCTTTTTAGGGAAGGGCTAACGCAAAATAGCTATTAAGCTTTTCAGCTCTCTACATACCTTTTTTCGTCTACTTACATTTCTCCTAAGCAGAGGACTGACAATTCCTTTGGTTAGTCCCTGGCTTCTTATACATTTTAAAAGCATGCTCTTCCTGCCTTTTACATAGTTTACTAATGGTACCTCTTTAGAGCCTTTACCTTTCTGACTCTTCCTTCAGATTCATCCCCTACACCCAGTCCTCCCTCCTGTAATTTCACTCTCTTCTAATGCAGCTACAGCTTTATTATTCAAAAGATGCTGAAAAATTTTCTTGGGACTTATTATTTGTGGGATTTTGTGGTGGGTTTTTTTGTTTCTGTGTTTTGGTGGAGAGAAGAATAAGGAAGGCCGTTTAGGAGGATTTAAGTACACTACCCTTAGGATTCTGTGCACCCCTACCCTAAATACAGCTTCTTTCCTTTTCTTCCCTGTAGCTGTTGAAGCTCTGTGGTGAAAAGCATTAATTACAAATGTATCCTTCTTTTGTCACCCTCATAAATTGCTGATGATTTTCCAAACTATGGATGCTTGCTTTTCAACCGTCACTGCTGTTATATGATTTTTTTTTTCTAAAGCATGAGATTAAATAATAAATAGGCTAAGGTCAAGGCTGCTATAGACTTCCAGTTTAGTAACTATGCTAAAATTTAGGGTGCTTTTTAGGATCAGGAGACCTTTTTCATCAAACATGAGAAGTACTTGGGAACATCTGTAGATTAACATACACACAACAATATTGCAATTTGTATCTCAGACAGAATTTGTGAATTAATCATTAGTTTTTCATTAATGTACTCGGCTCTTCAGTGGGACGTTGCACCTTAATAATTATGTTGCCTGTAGAAATGGGCAACAGAGGCTGATTAACAAGCCTTTGCATCATATTATCATATAGAATAATTCAGACTACAAAGAACCTCTGGAAATCATCTGGTTGAGACCTTCAGTGAAAGCAGGGCCAGCCTCAAGGGTAAATTCAAGTTTAATACAAGGTAACCTGATGCTTCAGGACTTCAAGGTCACATGTGAATGAAGCATCAGTATAAAACCTGTTCTGCTACTGAAAAAGGCAAGCTGAATAAAGGACTAACTGGTGCTGTCTAACACAGTACTGACCTGCTCCCGCTCTCAACTCTTTGATAAGCTGGACAGGTATTAATGTGTACAAAGAGGCTTTGGGGTTTCTCTCCAGAACAATCTATCATGGCTTCAGAAGGACAATTTTCAAACACTCTTTCCACATGCCTGCTATTTCTCAGGCTTTCTGCCACAGCTGTAGATCACATCCACTCCTCCAACTATAAACATTTTTGCTTCTCCTTAAGGAAAAGTATGCAATATTTTTAATTATTTATTCACAAATATAATTTTTACATTTTGTACCAACTTCAGAATCTTAAGAAAATTGCACAGAGTTCTCTTTATAATCTGTCCCTGTTGAGAAAACTCATTGTTTCAGTAAAGTACAATTCTATTTTTATTTAACTATATTTGTATTACAATCTATATTTTCCAGTGGATTAGACCACACCTTTTAAAGTTCCCAACTCTACCCTCAAAGTATATGTCAATCAGAATGCCTGATGTATATTGAGAATAAAATTATTTGCTCAAAGAATATTAAAAATCTATCTATCTATCTATCTATCTATCTATCTATCTATCTATCTATCTCAAGTCTTACAGGAAAGAAAAAAGATGAAGACCAAATTATATCATAAAGAAGCCACCAGAAAAATAAACACCACTCTGTTATAATGGATAATATTTTAGTTAGTTTAAATACGTGATTATGACTTGAATGACATGTAGATCAACATTAAAAATACAATATATATATTTTAGGCTAATAAAACACAAGATGAATCACATACAATAGTAAAGTTTAAGAAAATTATTTTCCCCTACATTACACTGATGTAAATGAAGAGCGATTCTGTGAAACCAGTGGAGATATGGTGCATGAGAAATGAATCAAGTCCAACATTTCTTTGATCTAGTCAGCATTTCTTCCCCCATTACCAGACTTACCCTGCATTATCCCCAAACAGAAAGGACAAAGCAGAAAATTATCACCTGTCGGTGATAATGGTGACTAATAACATCCCCATCATACCAATTATTTTAAATGTTTTAATGTAATCCTTCATAAGTCAGTACATATAATTAACAGATGGAGAGAAAAAAACCTTGCAGGCAAAGTGCTGAGAAGAAATATGTTCACAGAGTCACTGCTGAACTTGTTTGACCCAACAGGACATTTCTTGTTAAAAGAACGAAGTAATCCCAGAACAGCTTGGTAAAGAATCTTCCATGAATCCAGGCAAAGGATCATACAAGAATATAACAAAAAGAAAAGGAAAACAATAGAGAAGCAGAGGTACTTAGAATAAAGCAAGAATGGGTCTGAGTGACGCCTTTTGACTAAATCCCAGTTCTTTGTTCTGGGATCTTTGCTGGGTCCTTGGCCTAGTCACAGCCTCCTTAGCTGAGCTCTAAAATTGTCCATAAACCAGTTAGCAGACAAAAAGCCCGCATGTTTTTTGCAATAAGAAAAATGTAAGATTTGTCTTTTTTTGTGCTTTCAGGTCTGCAACATGCAAAACTAGCATAAAAGATACTGATTGTGCTTACAGGAATGTTAAAGAACTGGAATCTTTGGGTTTAAAACATGGAGACAAATCATCCAATCTTCCCACAGACCACTGATGACAGCTGTGCTGGTGTGTTGTGTCAGTGCAGTTCCTTTGCTGTACAGAGCCAGTTACTGCTATGGCTCACCAGAAAAGTCAGATTTTTCTTGCCTCAGTTTTTATTTTAACCAAAATAACTGTTCTGGGAAGTTGCTACATAAATTCAGAGAATAGCATCTTTCTGGGAACAGCATTGAACTAATGTCCTGAGTATTAGAGGTATTTGTCATTAGAGATTACATCTTGTGTAGGTGTTACACAAAGTGTCCATGCTGACACTGCCATAATTAAAAAACATGGCCTCATCTCCTTTGTTTTGCTGCAGAAAAGCTCACCTGCTACTCATGCCATCCAGTTAAATCCTGCTGACATATCCTTCACTTTATTTTTCTTCTATATTGCCATTTTACTGCTGCTAAATAGAGTACAACTTGCCCTCTGCCTTTATTTCAATATTCTATGGAAGAAAATGGAAAATAGTAAAATATTAAACCTCTAGATATTTTTTTTTAAAGCTTTCATAAATTGCTTTAATAATATTACAGAAATATGTCTTGTGGTTTAAAAAGTTAAAAATTATTCTATTGCTTTGTTACAAACAGGTGTTACAAACATTTCTAGAAAACTAACAAATGCATTTTGTCATATTCTATTTGATTAAGAAGTGTTAATTTCTATTGGATTGGAAGAATGAACTTGTCTGCTGGTGTAGCATCCCTTAATCAGGTGCTTCCAGTGGCACCTTGACTTATCTGTCGGCTGATAACAAAGCACCACCAGCCTGTCGAGTTCAGCTCCTGGGCTGCTTCCAGACCCTGTGCTTGGGGTTGTGATACTTCTCTAAACCAACAGCTGGGATGGAGCAGTTTGAAGCACCTCGCTGCTGACCACTGTACATGCTCAGCACACATGCAAAAAGTCTTTTTTGTCTCCTTGGATTGGTTTGAACTCTGCTCTCAGGAGTGACAGAAAATGAATTAATCTCTCTCTCTCCTATTTGACTTTGTACCAGTTTCACTGGCCCATTCCTACACAGGCAGCTTTAAAAGAAACCAATTCACTGTGCCTTTTAAAGGCATATTCCCATTCTCTGTTCATTTTGTGAAAGTGGATTATGAAGGGAAGGAAGAGTGAAAATGAAAACCAGAAGGAGCAGAACCTTGAAGATTGCACATCCCCATTCCTTGATGTAATGTTATAAGATGCTTTGACCTAACACACCACATTATTTATAAATTATACTGAATATGCACTGTGATATATTTGAAAAGATGACATTAAAGGAACTTCACACATGGGAAGGGCATATTGGCTTTTTGATCAGAAAGAGAGAACATTTGCATTAAAATAGAAAAATCTCAAATCTTAGTTGGAGATGTAAAAAAAAAATTAGTTTGCTTATTAATAAGAGAAGCTGCATTTTCATAAGGTTCTTCTTCCAGTATCATCATCAGAATTTTAAAAGTGGCTTGGACCATGTGTTCATATTTCTGATTAGGTACCCATACTTTTGACAAAGGCAGTTTTCCTTGTGGTCTCTCTGAACTTTCGAATGTTCCACATTAGAAAGTCCAATATTAATATAGTAGAACCTTGATATTATCAATTTTAATTCTTAGTGATTTTGAAAACACTTTGTATTATATGATGCTTCTCATTCATGAAGCTAAAATTATTAAAATGAATAAAGCAATAAATGTAAGCTTTAAGAGGTTAATGGTGTAACAGCAAAGGAAAAGGGAATTCAGAGGAAAAATAATTAAAGCAGTTCTACAAAAACAATACAAATAGAAAGCTTCCAGGACCTTTGTAATATACTGGAGGAGGAAGGAAATAAAGCACTGCCAACAAGTCACAGGTATACAGCTTGACAGAGAGTGAAAATGTTGCCAAGAGGAAGTGATAATGGTTTTGTATCCATAATTCATTCATCTCGAGGGATGCAAGATTACGTAATGTAGTGGCACTGGTGTATCCTGATCCGTTAGTGAGTTCTACAGAGTATTTTCTACGTTCATAAGTTGGGGAAGTGCATGAGACAGAGCCACTTCGTAAATTACTGCCTCCCATTCTCCTGACAGTGCTGGATCTCTCAGGGTTTGAAGTTCAATCTCATACAAGTGGTAAGACAGGGTGAAAGTCTGAGTGACAGCTCAATCATCATTGCACGGACCAATCAGAAAGACCAGGATTAATCACACTGGTGTTGAAAGAAGGAAAAATGAAAGAGCAGATACACTTCCCACCTGATCATTCGTTTGCGGTAACACAAAGGGTGATGGAAGGTTGAAGGAGACACAGATAAAAGTGGCAGTAATAAAAATTGGCACAGATGAAATATGGGACTCGGAATAGGGAGGTGAGAATTGGAAGAGTTCAGAAGGAATAGCAATTAAACAAGGTGAGAGTGTGAGTGTGTTTGTGAGCAGGAACATGTTAAAGAACAGTGGGTATAGACATGGGAAGTGAAGGAAAAATGGATGGTGAGAAACCAAAAATAAGGTCAACAAAGTAACAGTGTTGCACTGTAATGAAAAAGAAGAAAGAAAAATCAATTTGGAAAATGACAGATTATTGGAGGGGGTGGTAGTACTTCAGAATAGAGAATGAATCCTAAAATTTTAAAGAGGGAAGTTCAACGTGAGTGAGAAAGCAAGCAATGAAATATGGAGTGGCCAAGAGAAATTGGTGATAACTAATCCAAATTAAAACACACTTTCGATTTCCACTGAGCATAAAGCCTTAGAAGATTTTTATTTTTCCTTTGCATAGTCTCACATTTTCCGACTAGAGAA
Organism: Gymnorhina tibicen; assembly: GCA_013399875.1. NCBI lineage: Eukaryota > Metazoa > Chordata > Aves > Passeriformes > Artamidae > Gymnorhina > Gymnorhina tibicen. Next base: position 1,631,709 of record VXAZ01003899.1, read on the forward strand.
GTGCAAATGTAATTCATCATGTAAAGCACTGTGACTTACCTTCCCTTCATCCCAAGCATGGGAAAACATGTGGGACACCCCGATACTTCCAAGACGTATCTATATGACTTTTATGCCACAACAACAACTCCAAAATGCATGATCTCTGGCTTTGAGAGCTGGGCTGGGTTCAGGCTGTGCAATCAGGAATGCCTTCTGAAAGAGCTGCTCTTCAGACCCTTGGCATGGGACTCCAGGGGGAAGATATTTGTGTTGTCCCTGGCTTTCCTGCCTTTCAGGATAAACTACAATGGGTCAGAGAAGGTACAATGGACATGTGCTCTTCCTCAGTTTGGCATCATGACTTGGCTTCTCACTCAACTCCCAATTCACCCAAACCCACAGGTGCACTCATGAGGCTCCACGAGGGCACTAAAGAAACCCAGAGCAGGAGGGCTGATGGCCTCAGAAAGCCTTGGGGCCACCAGGGAGGTCCAGAGGGGGCTCAGGAGAGCTGTGCTGGGGTACCATGGCACTGGGGAAGGTGCTGAGCTGAAACCCTTCATGCCAATCTCAATTTGTCACTGTGGCACTGTACAGAACAGTCAGCAGACAGCACATATTTCATATGCATATATTTGTAAATTACCAAAATCAAAGCCATGCTAATGTTTTGATAAGCTAAACAAGTACATGTAGATGCTTGAAAGCCTTTATTTTTATTCATTTTATTTTTAACAGTGCCAGGAAAAGTGACTTTTTTCAAGTTCCATGTACTTTCTAGTAACAAATGCTACTGAAGTGAGTCTGTGCCACCCACACAAAAAAGCAGTTAGTGGCTCTCCCAAGTCTGGGGTAATAAGAATTACTCAGACACCAGGAAAAGAAAATCTATTCAGCGCTTTGAAAACAACTAAAACTGGGAATAATTCATTCCAAATACTCTGTTTCTCCCATCCAAGTATGGCAAGCTATGTACTTGTACTTTATAAAAAAACAACAATGTATCAACCAGGTACCTCATGAGTTGGAGGATCAGATACCAGGTGATGAACACCTCCAAAAAGCACGGAAAGAAAATGCATTCTCAAAAACATAAAGAAGACACTTGCACTGTGTTAACATCTCATGGCCAGCCAAAGGTCTGGGAAAGCTCCTTTGCCCATCAATCTGAGACTGCCTTCAAACTGCTTCCAGCTTTGCTTAATTGCTCTCTTCCTGTAAATGCTTGACAGTTTGACAGAGACTGCATTCCTGAGCAATCTGTTCTTTTCATTTGGTTAGAATGAGGTTTGGGGTGTGGTCAATAAAGGGAAATTGGGAAACAATATTTTTGCGTTGAAATACTGGCACACAATGACACAGAAAGGGATTATTAATTAGTACAAATAACTGAGACGAATTCTTAGTGGCAGCACTTTATAGCTGTGTCCATGAAATTGAAATCCTGAAATTTCCCCTCACAGAAAAATAACCTGGTTTGCACAGTGGGCTTGAACCTAGTGGAAAGAAGAAAAATCTTTTGGTATCATCATTTATCATGGACAAAAGGGAAGATACAAAAGACTGACCTGAAACCTAAGGACAAAGCACTTGGCTCCCTTTCATTCTCTTTTATTTAACTGTGGGCATCCAGTCGCTGTCTCTCTGACCCACTGAAGTGCCTGGCATATTCACAGCACTTCAGGCTTCCCCTTCCCCGTGCCTATCACTGCGTTCCAGCCGGGGTCCCACCAAAGACACACCAGTGCACCCAGTGTTCCCTGTTACACTCCTCATGAACTGACTCATGAACACCAGGCCTGAAAAGTCCTGCAGAAAGTGCCTAAAGCACAGGAGGCTTAGCAGGTGTCACCACCAGCAGTGAGACACTGCTAATTGAGCACTTCCCAATAACTTATTGATGTTAATCAAGTCCCCCTGAAGAAGGATGTCAGCAGCAACACTGACAGCTATGTACACAAGAAACAACAAGAGGTAACAGAGCAGCAGAGTTGGGACAAATATTAATGACACTGCTTTTCACTGAACTGCTCTGAATACAAACCATGCGCAGCATTTGTCCAAATACACGGATGACAAGGCAACACCTTAAATTACAGGAAGAAGAATCAGATTTTTCAAATTGCTATGATTTGAAGCATCTGGTTCTATTAAAAATAAGCAAAGCTCAAGGGAAACCCATTACTAAATGTCCATGTATTGGGGTCAATGATAAGCTCTCATAGGAAAACTAAGCTATCAGTTTCCCTGTAGACAGAGAGGGTTAACACAAGAATTCTTAAAGAGTTTTTGGATGAAATATATCCCCTCAGATACTGGAAAGCTACACAGAACCATTATCTTCATTGGCATGATAAGATAATATGCAATGGTCAAAAATGAACACTGTCAGAAAGTCCTGTTTATACAGAAATAGATCATTATAGCGAGGTTTAGCTGTTGAATTGCTAATAATTTTAAATTCATCTCTGACACCTGTTAGAGTATTTTCCTGTGTGTATTTCCAGTATGCGAAGAAGTAAGGAGCCTGCAGTTTGGATACATGAGGGCTGGTGGCATAAAAACAAAAACACTCTATGCAAGAGATTCTGTAAGAGCACAGCACTGAAGTACTACACTGGATTTTAGAGCTGACACTTTTTTGTTTGTACCTGGATCTATGACTATGGAATGTTCAAATATGCTCTTTTGTCTCAGAGCAAATGATCTAAATTGCCTTTAACTGAGTTTCTGGAGAAACTATTGCTGTCACCCTAGGAATTTTGCCCATCTTAGAATGAAGGACAGTTTTTTTAAAGCCACTGCCATCTTGACTGGTGGGTTCAATTGTTATTTCCTGGAAATCCTTATTATTTTTTTCATTGTTATAATTCTTGGCTGTAGTTCTTTCTTTTAGAGAGTGACAATTCATTGTTTGCCTAGTAAAAATTGGAAACTGCCCAAAAATCCAGAGATGCTACCATGAACCTATGCATGCAAATCCTATGGTTTTATAAAGTTAGGTATCTTCTTTAAGATTCAATGGATAGAAATAGACAGAATAATCCAAATATCAGAAATGTCAAAAAAAATCTTTTTAACATCTTTATCAGTAGTAGTGACTACTGTTTTCAAGTGGAATGACTCTGTCTTGTCAGCCTCTGCATATTATTTTGGGATCACAGCACTGTCTTTCCAGAAGTCACTTGTTGGTATTCATCAATGTTGTCTTCACACAAGTAGCAAATCAAAATAACTTTGCAATACAATACAGTGGCATTGGTACCCTCTCAGTAACTGCTGGAGCCTGAGTGTCCACCAGCTACAGTCCAGAAACTGCTCATCATATCTGCCTTTGCAGCCAGTCTGTGTTCTAAGCTGCTGCATTATGTATTCAGTGCAAAGCATATTCATGGTTATCCTGACCACACATTTGGATTACAAAGGATGTTCCCTTGCCATGCTTGGATTACTTCAATTTACCAGTGAATTTACCCAACTCAAGCTTTTGAATATATGCAAGAGCAGGCTGCCTGCAGCTGGTCAAGATGACCATGATTCAACATTTCCAAGTTGTTACTGCACATAATCTCATGCTCTTTTACAACCAGATGCTCAGCACCCTGAAATGCAGATGCCAGGGCAAAGGCACAGTCGAGGCTCACGGAGAGGCTGGAGCCAGGGCCGAGCAGCTGCTCCAGGCTCCTACTGCAGCCCAGTCCCAGCTGAGCCAGGGGATGATGCTGATCCACTTACCATCCTACTTCTGCGTAAGGCAGCGTTTCTCACACCTGCTAAATTTCCTTAGCAGCACACTTCATGTTTGCGAAAGAAAGCCATGCTCTGGCACTACCCTTCGGTGGCTGGAAACCCCACCTGGCTGCAGCACCTGCCAGGGGCTCCTCAGTGATCCAGGCAGTGAGATGACAGACCTGAGGACTCTATTACTGCCTCTCCTACCTACTGCGGGTAGCCAGAAAGGAACATAGAGTTGTTCCCTGCCTGGTAAATAGTCTGAGAGCTACCAGTTTTGTCACATAGAGCAAATCTCTCCACCTAGGTAATGGGGACCAACAAGAATAAGGTTTTAAGCGTCAATAGTTACTATATTATTTAATTTCTTTTCTTAGTATAAATCAATAATACTGGTTAAACAACCATGCCATCATTTTAGTAAGGCACCAGTGCTGTAGCTGTACTGGCTCTTTTATTGCTGCTTCAGAGTTAATTGTGATTCTGAACTAAATTTTAAAAGCCTTCCATCTGCTAAGAAAACCTGGCATGGGGGTACATCTCATGACACTCTTGCCGCCCTCTCTCTTTCCCAAAATTCTCATCATCTCCAAATTCTCTCAGCCCTTCACTCCTTGCATTTACTGTCATACCACAGAAGTGAAGAAGTGTCAGCACACAGGGTTTAGCCATCATTTTCTGAGTCAGTAGCCCTGACGAACATTTTCTCACATGAAAGCCATGCTGACTTGTGTCACACGACCGCAGCCCCTCACCGCTCATTTCACCAACACAAGGGCCACATTTAGAAAAGTAAAGCAAGCCAGAGTTGCAAAAATCAGTGTCAAGCAAAGTGTGTGGCTTATCACATCCGCTCATGCCAGCCAGCAAAACCAGCAGCGGCAGCAGCGCGGGCTATAATTGATTCATGAGGTTCAGTCTACACAGCAAGAGGGTGTTGCCTAATCAAAACCAGTCCTACACTCACCAAATGCACTTTTTTCCAGATACAGGAAAATACAGACTGTAACTGAGCCAGTGCTAAGGAAAGAAAACATTGAATAAGGCTGTAAGCCTGAAAGAGAATTAGGCAGAACTGTGAAGAACACTTGGGAATTCTTTCTTCCACAAAAAACCCCAACGTGTTTATGTCATCTAGACACTAAGTAGATTTCTTTGAGGAAAAACTGTTACTTTATCTGAGTAAACATGTCAGTCAAAAACAACAACCAGCAATTTACAAAAATGATACTCGATTATTTAACAGTGAAAGAGTTACATTCCACAGGGAGAAGTGTTTTTATTTACACACTGTATCTAGAGCAGGTTTAGGCTGAGATGGAGTAACCATAACAAACACTACGGGTTCTGCTAATTCAGCAAAACTCCCCAGGCCTGGGACTGCCTTTTAAAGTATGTTTGGCTGCAGTTTCACTGTGTGGCTCATTGCCACATCCAACTCCTCACTCCGTGTATCTTCCAAGACATCTTCTAAAGAGCAAGAGGTTTCCTCAAAGGAAAAGAGAGATTCCCCCTTTTTAGTGGAATAAGGCAAATCCTTAGAGTAAGCTAGGCTTTAGCTTTACACATCCTTGAGAACTCCTATTTATTTCACAGTGCTCAGCACATCACCTGATTAGGCTTCAAATCATTAAAAATAGCTGCACACAAAAGGAAATGATGGAATTACACATTGCTCCCCTGTTATTGAGGTGTTGATTACTGCAGGCTAATTTTCTCATTGTATTTTCGTGGGGTTTCTCCTAACTTAACATTCTTTTAAGGTAGCCTGTGTTGAGGGAATTATCTTGTTTTTCAAAGCAAATTTCAGCTGATTACTAAGTATTTACATACTGTAATTTGAATGTCTAATTATACAATTAGTGTAAATACATGTAATATGGTTTATTTTTCACAAAAGCTGATAAGGTACGTTGCTTTTTGCATTCCAGTGTTATGAGATTTTCATGGCTTGTAATGCACAATCAAAAAATTCACATGAAAAGCTTTCAGTAAAAGGTGTTTATTTATCAGTTAACAGTTTCCAAGTGATTTGAAACACACTTCATACCATAAACCAAGAAAAGATACCTGCCTTCTTCCTGCAGAATAGGGCTCACAACCACACCTTCCATTCCTAAATGGAAGAGTTGCCCTGAGTCTCTCTATTTGTCCTTGCAGGACTTCACGGTACATTTCTGTCCACCTTAAACTCCCCAGCACTGTGTGAGAATTCACTTTTTAACTGCAGTACCACAGCACTGCTGGCCCAGCAGACATTCCCTGTAACTCGTGCTGACATTTATGATGATACCCTTGATGAAATAAAGAAAAGTGCACTTGGGAAGATGAAGGGAGACAATACCTCTCCAGTCCTAGAGCTGCTCCCTTTTTAAGCAGCTATAGATAATAACTTCCTAATGAGAGGGCAGCAAAGTGCTCCTTTACTCTCAGCTGCTGAAGCAACAATGCATTGGCACTGAGCTGCAGAAAGCTGCCAGCCTCCTTTACGCTTCCTCAAGAATCTCTAACGTCTTTCCTCAACTAAATTTGATAAAATCCAGTCTTCAAATGTAATGCTATTTCCTTAAGTTTTATAAAATTTAATCTATTAGCAGAGAAAAAATTAAGTCAGTGTGTTTGTGAACAGACATTTGCACTCCATTGGCACATCCATTCCCCATGTCCGAGCAGGACACTCTTCTAAATTTTTTTTTCAGAATTTGACTTTATTTTAATTAAGCATCAGGAGATTATATTTAAACAATGTGGAAAGATCAATTATGTAAGAAATATTTCTGAATTATATATCTCATATAAAGGTTTCTTTATCTATATTTTCTTAACCTAGTATTTACCTCACAGTGGAAAATGACTTCAATAGAATATTGTATTTTACAGTACCTTAGAAAATAGCATCAAGATTTCATGAGACTAAGTCTCATGTTGCCAACATGAAGCTTCAACTTTATCAGCCACTGCCATTGCCCCTGTGTCTTTTATGGAAACTTCCTTCACAGAAAATAATTTTAAAGGAAAATTAAACCCACCCAAGGACCTGGGCACTGACCTCCAGGCCAGCACCAACAGCTATGAGCCCTGTCCTGATATGAGCACTGGAGTAGCCTGTTCCTAAGGCACCATAGCTAAAACTCTGCAAGCACACTGTATTTGCCTAATGTAGACACCAGATTTTTCTATCCTTGGTTACACTGAAAAATATCTTGTCCTGAAAGTAAGAAAAAAGCCAGGACTACCTTACATTTACTTTCTATTATTAAAAACCAGGACACCATTAAACCACAGTAAAAAACAGTCTTTCATACATACTGCTAAATCTAACCTGTGAAATTAGTATATTGTGAAAAAAAACAGAAAAAAGAGAAAGAAAAAGGATGCTTATTTCATAAACACATTGCACTACATCTAAATAATTTCAAAAATATTCTTCCTAAAATTCTGGGCCCAGCAACAGAATATAGTCAAGATATTAAAGATGCTGAACATATTTTCAGCTTATTTTTATGCCCCCTGGCCTCAGTGAGATTTAAGGGCACATATACATTTTCTTTTTAATCAAGACCTCATTTATGAGGATAATAATGCCTTTACAGCGTGTATTTTTCTACTGTAAGATGCAACACACAAACCAAATGTGAGGAATATCATCTTTGGCAGCATTCCCTAAGGGAGTCTGGATCTATAAACACATGGATGTAATGCGTTTGTTAAGGCAATTCTTCTTCCATTCTCTGACAGTTATAATATAAATAACATTTTCTCCTTAGGAAGCGATCCAAATACAATCAAACCAGTGTATTAATATCCGTTAAAGTAATCTTCAACTTTGTAACTGGTTTAGAAGTCTGTTCTGTGGGAGACTGCGAGAAGCTGGACACAGACATGAGGTAGGAGCCACATATCCCATCCCATCCCATCCCATCCCATCCCATCCCATCCCATCCCATCCCATCCCATCCCATCCC
>VXAZ01003899.1:1639411-1717209 GCA_013399875.1 Gymnorhina tibicen
CTGGGACAGCTCTGCTATGTCTCGAGTTCCCTTGCCACGGAAGGCAGAGATATCCCTCTGCCAGTCTGTGACAGTGTCTTGGGGTGACTTTATGATGTATCCCCCATCACCGCTCTATGCCCAGGTATGATCCTGTGCCTTTCTGTGCCTTTAAAACTGGGTGCAAGAGAGAGAGGAAAAAAAAGCCAGATGAACTTTTTCAAAGCAGTTTGTGCTCCAAGGTCACTCTATCTGCTTTACGTGCTTCTGCTGCTGGAGAGCAAAGGAAAAAGCAGCTTCTGGCTTTTTCCCAGCTCTTGGCTCCTCTTCTTGGAAGAGAGAGACGCAGAGTTGAACTTTCTTTCCCCTGGGAATTTGGTTTCTTCTTCTTCTTTTCTTCTGGAACTGTGCAACAACACCAAAACATCATCCAGGAGAACTTTCCACCGAGGGCGCACACCAAACTTCAGCCCGGGGGAGGAGAGAGACCCCACCCACGGAAGGACTTTAAAATCTTCCCAGGTTTCTCTCCACAGTGAGAGGTTTTATTATTTAGCATTTTTATTCTTTTCCTGTGTGTTCGTTAAATAAGTGGGTTTTTTTTCCTTTTCACTTTCCTCCGAGGAATATTTCTTTCCTGGACCCGGTGGGGGAGGGGTGGTTGTAACCTCCCTTCTAAGAGAGGACGTCCAAATTCGGACCTTCCTCTGAATTTTGTCTCAAACAGGGACAGACAGATGCTTACACATTATTCTTTAACTCTAACCTGCTCTTTACTCTTTCAGTTGACTCTCAAACAGCCCTCACAAGTTAGGAGTCTGATCCCAAAGCCTGGCCAGAGGGATGCTGCAGGATGCAGATCCTGGTCTGTACCCTGAGCTGCTCCCCAGGAGAATGCATTGCTGAGAACATGGAAGAGGGGCCACGTCCAGGTGTGAAAGTCACATCAGCTTCCATAATCTGCCACTTAAAGACACTTCAATCCCTCAGAAAATCCAAGTCAGGCTCTCAGGTCTAGTTAAGTGAGGCTGGAAAAATCTCTTGTGTATCAGCCGGAATGAATTGTTTCAGTCTGTATCAAAATGAAATAAGTCACAAATAAACACAGTCATACCAGTCACTCATTTGTATGTGCTGGACTAGCAAGCAGATATTCAAAAGAGCATGACAAAAGAGACAGAACTCGGCCTGGGTTCAGAGGAACACAAGGAATCCCTAAAATGGCTTTTTTTCAAAAACTTGCCAGTTAATCAGGAAATACACAGAAGCACAGAATCAACAGATTGGAAAATTCAGCAAAAAAGATCCAGAAGTTGGAAAAAATGTGGGTTGTGAATGTTTTGTTCAAATTAATATTCTGGCAGCTACGTTTTGAACAAGATGTAATTTGTATAAGGCACCTTCTGTTAAATTTGTTTTAAAGGCAAAAGGCACAGAATTACAAGGACCAATCCAACTTGAAATCAAACCACGGATTTGCATCACTACATCTATTTACCCCAACTCCCAGGCCTAAACTATTGAGAATGAGATTTTCAAAATTAGAGAATGCAGATAAATGCTTAAAAATATCTTTCCTTCAAAAATGAAAGATGTATTTTATCTCTCCAAAGAAAATAAAGTAAAAGGACCTGCTTAGTCTTGAACTGTGCTCTGACAGCCATTGTTCTACATATTAATTTTGTACAGCACATAAATTCATAGCTAGCAATGAGGTTTTAGGAGCAGACTTAAGAAAAGGGCTAATCTATCAGCTATGTTGTCAACTTTATATTTAGAGAGATGAAGGCAGAGGTATTAATCTGTCAAAATCAAAGCCAAGGATGATGCTCACTTCTGCAGAATGGCTGAATCAAAATTTTTCAGCCATGCTTATTATTTTTGAGCACTTACTACAAAGTTAAATCACTTTAAGAAGGGTATGCAGCACAGCAATGACAAAATAACCTGGTGGCAAAATAACAGCTGGCAAACTATAACTTACAGGAAAATGAATGACTGACTGTTCTTGATGTAATATGAAAACTAATGGGAAAACAAGACATATTAATTTTTAAAACAAAACAAAAAACTCCCAGCAAAATTATTTTCACTTTATTGCAACACTTGTGCATGCTACAAACATTATTTCAGTTCTGATCCAATGTTTTACATATCTCAATTTTTGCTCCTGTTGCTTTTATTAACATCAGTCACACTGGTTATGCTCAATACAAATGGCCAATACCTGTCAATCTAAGCAGCTTTTTCCTTTCCCATCAGTGATGTTGATTTTTCAGAGCTATCCTCAGCTGTTCTATGGAACAAACATTATTTTCCAAACACCACAAACCAGAATGGTTATTACAACCAGTGATTTAGACAACAACCTTTTTAATGTCAGGCAGGCTTTAGAGGCCACCCAGCATTAGCTGGAGTGCAGGAGCTCTCGAGAGCGATGCCTCTGATTCCAGCCACACCACTGGGCCACTTTACAGCTTAATCATCAGCACAGTTTGCCTAAACTCATATTTTATGTATTCACTGAGGTCATACCTTGGCAACTGAATGACACATAGTGGGCATACACCTGCTCTATAATTCAAAACAGCAAAACACACTTCAGCTTTGATGGAAAGGGTGCTATATATCTGATATTTGCTTCTTTTCCCTTGTTAACCAGTTCCACATTATCATGATCCAAGCAGCTTTTATACTTCAGCAATCATATAGTCTGATTAATATAATAAGATTAGAGAGAAAATATTTCCAGGTCACTGCAGCAGGTGAATTTGGATAATCCTAAAGACACCCCTGAAAGTTATGCCAAAACAATCAACAAGTCTGTAAGACTCATGAAGAGTGTGTTGCAAACCAGACTTTGGAAGAACCCTATTCAACCTCCTCAATTGCTTAATAGAAATTTAATCATTCTATAAGCAGTAGGAATTATCCAGTCACTTTAAGTGGCCTTAAGTAGGGAAATGGTGCCCAGATAAATTTGATCTTAACTAACTTTATCTAAAAAAATCCTGTCAGACTCATTGAATCTGTGCTACAGTCAAACAAGATGTTCTGTTTTCCAAGCATGTGATTCCTTTCTTCTACATACATGACACCTTTTTCTATCTGATCAAGGAGCGGAAAGAAAAAAACACTTAAGGAAGATAAATTGTGAAGGATATGAAGTTGCATAAATGACTTTAGAAAAAAAATTGCTTTATACTGTTCTGTTTGACATATAATTCCTTTTCCTCTTCATGGGTAAATTGTAAAAGTATTTCTAAACAAAGTTTTATCATGAGCTCATCAGTATGCATATTCTGTGCTCACATTTAGTATCTATTTATAAAATCAATTCTGTTCAGGGCTTTGACAAACAAAACTGAAATGCAGCTGTGCGACATGTTGATAATTTTCATTAGTTCTAAAAAGCCTCAACAGAAATTACAATCGTACTTGTTATGACCAAATAACCCCGGGAACCCACAGGAAAGGTGACTTTTCTATATGATCTTATTTATTAATGGAAAAAAAGAAGGGGGAGGAAAGAAGTGGGTAAAAATTGAAAGTATAATGATGAAAACTTAAAAATCACAGATGTACACACTTGAAGCTGTGCTGACTACAGAGTCTTCAGCATCGTTGTCAGAGACAAATATATATTGAATTACCCTTGCATTATTTGCACATCCTTTATTATGCTGGAGGAGTATTTGCTCAAATTTTGAATAAGCTTGTTGCTTGAAAATCTGAAAACCTCATGATATTTAATATAAAGAGCCAAAATTCAGCAACTACGTTTCTGAACAAACATACCCATATCTGGTGTGTAAAAAAATTAAAAGGAAAGAAAGAGTTTACAATGATTCCTTTTTGAGAATAATGTCATAGTAAAGAAAAATCACAAATGCTTGAAAACTAAGTTTTCAGAGAAAATGAAACAAATTAATTTCACCATTAATTTTCTTTAAATGACAGTCTATATAGTAATAGAATAAAATTAATGTTTATATCCTCTTTTCCTGTGTTTGATATGTTTGATGGCTGTTCCACTTTTCCCTAATATTTGGGGGTAAGGGTGTAGTAATTTTGTTTCCTTGGAATAAAATGCTTTTTAAATCCTGCTGAAGAACTACCTGCATTTCTTTTTTTCCTAGGAATATTTGTTGATTAAAAAAAGATCAGTCTGAAGTATTTCTAGGCATCATAATTACAGAAGAGCTGCCAAAAAATCAATAATAAAAATATCCTAATTAACAGTCCTTCTAATTTAAATTATTAAATTTTCAGTCTTTCAGGGTTTTTTTCCTAGGGTTTTATTTCATTAATTCCCCTGGCTAAACATAGTCCCAGAGCAGGCAAACATCAAATCTCTGAGTGTAAAACAGCAGCAGTGGTTTTCTAAACATGCACAGACCAATTCTTTTTAAAGCTGGTTCTGAAAACCAGACAGCAGTGGCAGCAGTAATCACAGGTTCCAGAGTGCATTGGTTTCAATACATAACAACTCTGAGAATCCACCAACCAATCCTTTACACAGCGTAGATAATTTTTTACAGAAGTCACTTTTGAAAATGAAACACAATTTCATAAAAGTAAAGAAATATTTTTCCATTTTCTTAATTGTCTAAACATAACAATATACAGGAAGTTGTTCGGCTTTTCCCTTTTTGATCCATTTTAAATGCCCCTTAAATTTGTATGTTTTTGTGCAAACTGCTATTTCTTTAATTCCCTAAGAGAGATAATGAGGACTGGTTTCTCTGTAATTCTAGTGTGATATTTTTCTGGGTGGTTTTCAAAGTACACAGTATGTAATTAGGGATAATGCAGACAGTTCCTTTGTTTTCTGGAGGATACCAAATTTTTTATTATTTTTTTTTAAATTAGGGCTTTTGGTTTTTTTTTTTTTCCTAAGTAAACACTGTGTGATTGGACATGAAGTGGAGAGTGAATTGATGTTTTTCACCTGAGGGTATTTACACTTTAACAACTCTGACGATATCTGATTTTAAACCAAGTCCTGCAGAGTATTTAGAGAGAGCAAAGATTTCTTCAACCCAGATGCAAATGATTAAGAGAAGAATGGCAATTAGGAAACAGATCACAGCTCAAAACATCCTCCAGGACAGCTGACCTAAGCCAGTAAGAGCCACTTATGAACTGAAAAAGCCAAATCTGAGTAAAAAGCTCACTCTTGTACGGCAGGATCACTCCACTGTGCCTGTTCAGCCATACTGTTGAAGGTAATGAAAACAGAGCATTCTCTTCAGTTTCGGTGAAAAAATGCCTGTGTTCAGCAGCTCTGAAAATCAGGATAACAGTAAATGAACGCTTTTCACATAATTATTGGGTATAAAAAGCCCACACTGAATAGCAAAATATGCTTTTGTGAAAAAAAATCCCAACAGCATGCTCATGTGATTTTCCTTTGCACAACAGAATGTCAACAAGTGCCTACGAGCAACTCTGTGTAGACCCAAGTACTGTGCAGCTAATGATTTCAGTGCATTCTTAGCAAAGAGGTATAATCCTCAAATTTTGTACTCAGAGAGCAGCAGAAAGCAGAATACATGATATGTGGAATAATAACATATTGATTTATAATCTCCTTCTAACTGCAGTTGTACTTAAAGATCTACTGTGAAGAAAAAGTCTTAGAAAATTCCAACCCTCTTCATTTTGTGCAAATCATTATATGAACATTTAATCAGGAAATGTGGGAGAAGACTGTAAAAAACTGCTCCTGTTACTACTTAAAATTAACGTGCACTCAGTTATTTGGGAAACATCCCACGGATCACTCATCACATAAGGACCCACGGTCCACTCTTTTCACTCCATTCCTCCTTCCTTTGCCTCAGTGTGCTTTGCTTTGTGTTTGCTGATACATTTTATTCAAACTAAAACTAAAGCCCTGTTATCAATGTTTTCCAGAGATGTAAAATCCTGTTGCTGAGCATCCCTTTCCAGTCCTGGAGACAAGTTACCTTCAACTACACACACAACAGTGAGCTCTACAGTCCACCCCTTGGATGCATTAGCATTGCCATTTTTTCCCCGAGACATTTAGTTATTTTGTTTGATATCAGAAAAAGAAATATCTAAACACTGCTCTCATGGAAGCTTGCACATACACTGGATTAGAAAAAAAATATTGTTGTCCTCAGGAATAATATAACTTTTTAGCTTGCAGGTAATACTGATGTAAGTAATGTTGAAACAAATTCTTTAACAGCAGGTATTAATAAAATAACGCATAGAGATTACTGATAATAAATGGTTTCATTCCTTTGTTGAAATTTTAAAATAACCCTTTTGTATTGCTTGTTCATTGTTGTTTTGGTTTTAAAAAGTCAAGAAAAAGGTTCTGTTTCCTGTACATGCTATATTATGAATATTTTTTAGTGGAAAATTAATAAAAATCTTAATGAAGTCCCAAGGTTTTATTCTAAGGTCATTGTTAACGGGATTTAGGCTACTAAAGGACCAGACCTTTTCTCAAAACTTTTATACTGAGTATTTTCGCCTTGATTGGTCATGGTATGAAGAGTCAATTTACAGAATTATTCTAACGTAAACAATACTGAATGGCACTTGTAAATTTAGTGGAAAGTCAGTATCATTGGTACATTTACCAAGTTACCAGTAAAAAAATGTATTGCTAGGACAATGTTTTAAAAAAACCTTGCAGAATTTCAGACTTCCTTTAAAACATCTGGTAGTATAAATATTCCTTTAATCATTACTTTCTTGTTTTACTACAAGCTGAAATCCTGTCCCTGTCATTCAGGGAAAAAAAACCCTCTCCAAAGTCTGGAATACTTTTTTCCCATGAATTCTACAGTATCTGCAATGCAGAAGACCTGCCGAACCATATCTACACAAAAGGCAGGAATAACTTAATATCAAATCTATTTCAAAAAGGTAAAAACAAACGTTAGTTTGCTGCCTTCTTGCTTGAAATTTGTGTTCAGTTACTATCCAAGCACACAGTAAAGGAGCTTCTCTGAATAGGAAGTGAAGAGTCAAGCACCATCTGAGAACAGTCTCCTGTAGACTTCCCGCACATTATCCGTGAGTCTGCAAATGCTGACATTTTAGCCTACATATTTCTCAAGTTAAACTGCCAGATAAAAAAAGGAGCTTTCATAGTTGGACCAGTGACTCATTCTCTTAAATGAAATATAATAAAATCAAATCAAATTTTTATCATTCATCCACCATCTAGATTAAAAGATTCACTTCCGCAGTCTTAAACTGCTGCCATGGATCACTGGGAAAAAAACCATACACTTTTAACCACTGCTGATTGTTATTTTTAAAAAGTTTGCCAAAGGCTTTTTTCCATTTTCCAGTAGTCCCACAGCACTAAGGATTCCCATCCCCACATTTAATATCAGTACATTTTCCCTAAATAATAAACCTTCCTTTTTAAAAAGGTTTATCACCTATTTGGGCACAGGTTATATAGTACAACACTCATTCAGAGGAAAGGAGTTGAGATTTTTTAGCATTAAAACAAAGTACCTACAGGCCCATATTTTACACCTGTAGGTTTTACACAAACAGTTATTGGTTCTAACTTCTAGTGAGAGGGTCTGAAAGTCAGAGCTGGACCCAAGGCTGTGGGAACAGGGCCTGAAGGTGCTGCCCAGGTGCTGCCTCACACCATGGAGGCAATTCCACAAAATAAACCAAAGGCTGAGCAATTGATGAAGAGAGTGAAATTAATGAGATACTGTTAAAACTTGTCATAAAAATGCAAGAATCCTAAAAAGGGGAAAATGGCTCATGCTCAGGAATGGGGGCACTGGTACCTACACATGTTATTTCTCTGGACAAGTGGCACCCTATACACAAGTGGGCTGGCAAAAGCAGGGCTGCTGACATGGAACAGGGTTTACATAAAATAAAGTTTGTAGCAAGCAGACTGAGCTGAATCCCAGTCCTCTTGTATTTAAGACAGGAGCAAATAAACCCCTTGGCCATTAAAGAAGCCATGAAGCCCTGTGATTTTTTGCCATACAAATCTCCTGTTTGTCATCACAACATTAACAATTTGGCACATGCAGTTTGTGTTTATGGTACTTTTAAAATGGGATGTCACTGTCTTAACACAGAGATAAGAACTTAAAACAATGACCTGTGGTGTGCACTTTCGCCACGTGGCCTACAGCTGGTAAATTCAAAGCTAAAAACAAACATCCAAAACCCTACTAAGTTCTTTAGGCTTACAGGAAACCAACACTGGAAATGCAGCAAGAGAGATCTAACTTACAATTGAGATATCCATGCAGGATGAAATACAGAATTTGGAAGGAGTTTGACAGATCTGGCTATGAGCAGAACACATGTATCTCACAAGGCAACAATCAAAATGCTGTGTGCCTGAATTAATTGCTTTGGGGCCAGGACATCACCCACAGGTTGAAACAAGAGTCAGATAATGCATTGAGAATATCATCAATGGAGAACAGACTCAAGTCCCTCAGGAATATGTTCAGTGAAATATATGGTTTTCTATTCCAAAATCCAGGCTAACTTCAAGTCAGTTATTAACAGAGTACTGCAGATTAAAAAAATGCCAAGGTTTCCTTAATTTTAAAAAAAGTTGTTTAACTTTTCCAATCAGTTCACAGTACAGGTTTCCATTCTATGATCACCTTCGTCATACCGACAATGACAAAAAAAAGACACGCGTCAAAAATTCAAGGAAGGATACTGTTCCTGGAAAGGCAAAAACAAAATAGGAAAAGGAGAAAAAGAAAGTGGGGGGCAGAAGTAAAAAGGGAATAGGAAAAAGGAAAAGAAATAAAAGGAAAAGAAGAGGGAACTATCCTGATATCATAAAATTTAAAAAGCTTGTTATAATGCCCTCAACAAATTCACAGTCCTCTCAGAGGTTTGTGACTTAAAGACATCTTATACACAACAGCCTGGAAGCTCACAGAAAAACAAATCAGACAAGCAGCAAAGAGCAAAAGCGTGCAGTTGTCTCAGCTACTGAGAAACAGAGGGACTGGCCATTAGTGCAAGTATTTGGGTGAAAGAAATAGATATGCATGCAGATACTCTGAGCAGAGCAATTAGATAAGGCTCCTACTGATATGAGAGCTGTAAACCACTAGGAAAACACTTTGCTGAGATGAAGTGTCATCACCACACACAGCTCCATGGCTGGCTGATTTTTGAGAGGCTGAATCTTGTTGAGCTGCTGCCCTCCTGAACTGTCTATCCATTATATGCCACACAGTGCCGAGGGCTCTGAAATTTGCACACCTCAGGGGAAACAGAGCAGAGCCAGTTGTATCAGAAGATGGAAGTATACAGAGGTGGTAAGCCAAATTGAAGTAACGAGTGCCAAATGTGAAGTGAATGATAATATATTTACACCAACATCTGCATAAACTTCTGTAATACTTCTACTTGTGCTCACTTAGTGCCATTAGAACAATGAGATTCAGGAACAGGTACGGTAGAGGCAAAGAATGGGGTATTGTATAAAACACAAATAGAGGAAAGCACCCGAAACTACTATTCAGTGTTGGTTTGACTGACATTTTTTGTAACTTGGAGAAACATAAATATTGATTTCTTCCCCAGTATTACTTGATTTGCAAACTCCAAAGACATTTGTTTGTGTTTTAAGTGATCAGTGTATCTCAGTACTATCTGTATGAAAAGTCAGCAAACAGAAAGAGAAAATGGTAAAAAATGTACCACCTGGAATACAAACCAGATTTAAAAGGCCTTACAAAGAGGCTTAATGGGTGCGTATATATAAATCTAGTGAACAATTTGTGGTCCTGAAAACTATATAAACTCTGCAAAGACATCATACCTTCCCAGAGAAAGCTGCAAACTGACCCCCCCAGCTCCTGCTGCAGATTGCAGATGCCACAGTGACTCAAGAGCTTCATCACCTGCTCCGCCCCCGAATACCCAGAGACCTCGGAACTGGGTTAACCAGCTGGAGGGGCAATTCTTTTTTTTTTTTTTTTTTTTTTTTTTTTTTTTCCGCAGAGGAGCACATTCAGCTCCTTATAACACAACCCACATTCCACAGAAACCATCAGTGCGCTGGGTAGCCCTGCACAAATCACTGGAGCATCTGTGGGCTCACTTAGCGTGACTGAAATGTAAATAAATATCACTTTGAATCATCCAACACAAAGGTGTGTTAGGCGAGGCAGCAAAACATAATCTGAGAAGGCTTCCCAAACTGGTAACAATATTAGATAATGAAAAGAAAAACCCCTTTCCTCAATATTAAAGAAGAAGAACATTTGATATTAATAAAACAAAAAGTATCTTGGAATTTGGACTACATTCCTAAACTCTGCCAGAATAAGAATATCACAAGGAGAAAAAGTAAAACAAACTTATATTTATTCATCTTTAGGAGATGCCAATATATTGACAAAAAAATATGAATTATCACAAAACTCACCATCCAGTATCAGAATTAGAATACCATATACTGCTGATGGATTAATTATGTTTTTTCCAAGCTATTCAGATAATTAGACATACTAAGTTCAGAGCTATTTTTGCAATGATAATGGACTTGTTTTGTTGTGGTCTATTTAACAAACTGTTGGATGCTTTTTCTAAAGCTTGTTTACATTCCTGTACATCCTAGCTTGATTGATATTCTGTCCTTTGGATTATAGTGTCATGCCAGCAACACCATTGAAATAGCTCAAGACAATATAAACCTCGTTTTTCAGAGCCTCTACAATAAATCAGACTACAGTAACTCTTTAGATCCTTGCTAAATTGAAATGCAGCATACTGTGCCAAATAACTTTCTTTTTAATTTCATACACACATACTCCCTCATGTGTGAGAGAACCCCACACACAAAGGATTCCATTCAGCAAAGTGTTTCAGAGCTTCTACTTCAGAGCACTTAGAGTTGTTCAAAGCTGTCTGCAACCTTAATGTAGAGAACACTCACCAAATGCACCAAGAAACAGAAAAAAATTTGGATATTTTCTGTTTCAGTGCTTGTAAGAAGCACATTTAAACTCAGGCACAGAACTGCATGAAGAACCCTGACCACACTGGCAAATTCTTACCCTTTCACTGAGTCAGCTTTTTCAGATGCAGTGTTTACTGGACAGAAGTCCCACCAATCTCAATAACCCATCTGGTATCACATCAGTCACATCGGTCTTTGCATTTATGCTACCAAAGAAGGAGCACATGGGGTACCAGGCTTGCTCAGCCTCCAGCACAGGCTGAACACCATTCTGCACCTTGTCAAATATTGCAGCGAAGGCACTTAACCAGCACTGACTATTCTGAAATATGGGAAGCTTTAAAGAGAAGCATTCATACATCTTCAAACTTTGTACTTGTTCAAAATCTGATTAAACCAAAGATCGACTGTATCTGTATCAAGAAATCTTGCCTGCCACAGAGATCTCATGCACAACAAATACATATATGCAGGCACAATTTTGTTTAAAACACACACGTATATTTGTAGTCCTTTGTGTTGTCTCGCTGCAACAAAAATAAACAAAAATTGCACAGCATTTTTGAAAGACCAAAACCACTTAACACCAGTATTCTTCAAAGTGAGAATGCCTATTAGCCCATACGTATCTCAAAACATGGCTTTGTTGTTAACATGCTACAAATTAATAGAATCAAAATATTAAAGTTAGCAGAAAGAATTCTAGAATTATATAATTAAGCACTGCTTCTTTCCTTCTGGGTACCATGACTCACAATGTGCAAATGTATTATGCAAAATAAGATTAAAACAGAATCTGCATTTTACCCTTGGGTTCATTCAATAGTCAAGAGGAGTTAGAGAAGAAGAAGTTAATTTAGGATGAAAATAAAGCATTTAAAAATAATTTTTTTCATATTGTCCTTCAAAGATCAATCCATGCAGAGACTTGAAAGAACAGTATATCTCTTGCAGTGGAGGGACATTTAAATCTACACTTTCATTTGTATCATGCATCCCTAGAGTCCTGCAAAGACTGCTTTCTTGCTTTGTTTAGAAAAAAAAAGGCAAAAAAAAAGAAAAATAAAAGAAGATTTAACCATACTCTCAATTAAATGCATTATTGGAACATATATAAGAGATCTGAATACTAACTTGGCCCCGTGAGTATGGTATTTCCTCAGTTACGATTATGTGGGTTGGAAGGGATTACACAGCACCGAATCACCTTATGCAAGCAAAATTTAGATGAATATCCATTGTGTATTTTATTTTATAATCCCAAGATATAAAACTGCATCTATTCCTCATCTTTTTTAAATTGTTTTGTTTTTGTTTTATTAATCCCTCATGCAAATTAGAAATGAAGATTTATTTATTTATTTATGTATAAAATTCACCCAAATCAGCTTTGCTGGTTTATTCTTGTAGCTTACAGTTTAGCCTGAGATTCATTTTCTCAGGGGATTCATGTTCTCTGTCTGTAACAGCTTTGCTTCTCTAAGCAATGCACTCACTATGCTCAAGACTGGGTTTGCAGTTCGTTCCTGGGCTCTTTATTGGAAAATGTTAATCTGCAGGTGGTAATTAAACATTAGATAGTGTGAAATGATATTTGGCTCCTTAAGGGGTGAACCTCAGCTCTGTCCTTGCATTACCCTTGAGTCTCCAAGAAAGAATTGTGCTGATGCATATGAGGACTGACACGCTGAGCATGAGATTGCACAGTGGTTTCGGTCAATTTAAGTGAGGATTCCACCAGAACACCCTCCCCGACTGTTTGTGCCCTTCCCTTGGGCTACTTCTGTGCTTTTACAAACACGCAGTGATCTAGTTCATCCTCCTCATAACACAGCCTCTCTCCCCAGCAATTTTTTCATTATATCCATGCCCTAAATTCTCTCCACATCTAGTCGCTAGATTGTCACTATACAGAAAAGGTAAAAACAGAGTTTAAAGGCAGAAAAAAAAGTATGGCAGGACTGTTCCAGGCCTGGGCAACCTATGAATCACTTAATCTAAGCTGGGGTGCACTGGGATCTGGAGCCAACATGTGAGATAGTCTCCCTGCTCACAAGGGAGCAGGGCGCTGGCAGCAGGTGACAGTCCTGGAAGGGGCCTGCAGAGAACACCAGGGATGTGTCACAGCCACAAGGTCTCAATCCCCATCACAGAAGGAGAAGACTGAAGCAGGTAATGGTACTAAAGCTATGCCTGAAGCTGATATGTTCAGAAAGTGTCTCAAACCATGGCCCAGTGATAGGCCCTGTTAAAAACAGCTTGTGTATCCAGGTTCCCTTGTTGTTTCCCATTTTGGTTTGTCTTTACGTGAATCCTGTCCCTCCAGTGCTAGGCAGCAAAACACGGCTCTGAGTCAGTCAGCTCGTATTTACACTGTCCCATCTACAAGCAATTCAACTGCAGAGAGCAATTAAAAATAGTAAACATTTCCAGTGTTTTTCTCTGCCCTCCTTAGAGGAATTGAACCACTGCTGACACAGGAGGAAATGAATTGCTCTTGACTGCAGCTAACACTACATAAGTGCTTGGAACACTTCTGGTGATCGTGACCCTCAGATAAAATGTCCAGTGTGAATGGGCAGCTACTACTCTGTAAACAAGCCACAAAAATGTCTTCATTATTTATTAGAATAGAATGCTTCATCACCCTTGGCATCTGGATTTCTCACCTGAAAGGACTTTTTTAAACTCAAAACTCCAGTCAAAAATAATTCATATCACAAAACAGTCTAAATGGATAGCAAGAATAGATATATTTGTTCTAAGCTTATCAAAAGTCACTGGTGATAGAATACCAAGTACTCTTTATGCTCCAGGTCCCCATATCTCTAGGTAAAATGCATTAAAAGAAAAAAATAATCAATCAAGGTTATTACACCTAGGTACAACTTGTGGTGTAGTATTTTCCTTTATAGCATTTTGAATCTTCCACCTTCCCAGGACAATGGACTTCAGAAAATAATATGAGAGGAGAAATTTCTCTTGCTTTCAAGAACATAATTTCAGAAGTGATTTCAGAAGTGATTCATTGAAATTAGTGTAGAATGGAAAAGAGTTGGGATAAAAGATGAAAACGGCCATTCTATTTGCTTTGTATTGATTCTGCTTTAATCTCTGTGTAGAGATTATGCATTTCTAGGTGTGGGGAATGGTAAGTAAGTGGAATGAATGGGACATCAAAATTACATAGCAGTACTTAAAGTTTACTGTTCTTTGTTCTATAGACTGCTGCAAATATATCTGTGAGATGTTCATCTGCTCTGCACATCTAATTCCAGGAAAAGAAAAGAGCACACTGCTGCTGTTACTCCTTCTTTTTCCCCTCCCAATTTTCAGAAATTGTTTTAATGAGTCAGTTGATTTATAAATTTCACACAATCAAATTCAGATGAATTTTCTATTCATATAAACATCTAACAGAGAAGTAACTTGACTAACTGAAGTCTTCTCTGTCCCTGTATTCAGGCAGAAAACTACGTAACTTGAACTGGTTTGCTGATAGCCATTGGAAACTTGAGGGGTTTTTTCCCCACGTATGAGAACAAAAAAGAAATAAATCAAAATTCAGATGCTTACCTCTCAACACCAAAATGAAGCACTGATCTCAACATCACTGGTGGGGTGAATCCCTTAGGAACAGGGGGGCTAACAGACTGCACAATTTCTCCACTGAGCCAACATGCTATGCCCGTAAGTGGGTTAGTAAAAGCCCGGTAAATGTTTCTAAATGACCCTGACGTTACTTTTAAGTAAACTGTGTTTCTTCTCCTTTTCTCTCTTCTTGTCTACTCCATTTAATAATGATTTAATTCATAAAATGCTCAAGGATCAAAAAGACAACAGATATCCTACTCACCTATAATAAAAACTGTAAAAATGCAGGTGCACAAAATAAAATCCTTTAAAGGCAAATAAACCGCAGGTGTCCTCGGAAAGCAGCACGGTAACAGTCACACTACAGAACACAACAACACATATCCCGAATCAAAAGCCTCAATCAGCCAACAGATCAAACCAGGATCGTGTCACTGCCGAGGTCAGCACAAGGCCACCCCTGCTGCAGCTGCACCTGGACCACAGGAGCAACCTAAGGCTGCCACTCAGAACCTTGTGCCTGAGCTGCTTCTACAGCCACTCAGAACCCCACGTGTGGCTCTGGATGTTCACGACTGAGTTTTCCCGGTTTTATAATTCCCAATTCCCATCACACAGTTGAGCCCTCAGCTTTCCTGGGCTCCGGGTCAGACATGGGGGATGGCAGAGGAGACCGGACCGTGAGCTGTGCATGAGTGAGGAGGACGGAGACCCAGCCCAGCCCAGCCCACACCTGGTGCAGTGACCGACGGCTGCAAGGGCCCTCTCTGGCTCTGGGGATTACTGAGTGGGGCAGCACCACAATCACTCTTCTCCTGCTTCAAGAATGCTTTCCGCTCTAGGGCTTGCACAGAACTTTTATAACAAAAACCCTTCAATTGCTCAGCATCCAAAGGGTTGTTTTTTGTGTCACTGGGGCAGCGCACTGCACCCAGACAGCAGGGAAAACCTGGGCTCTGTGTGTTCTTGTAATGCATACACATGGAGAAGATAACCTCTCTTTAGTCAAAGTGCCACCATGCAGGCAGTCTAAGTCATGTTAGTTCTTCAAATATTTAAAAAGTCAAATGTATTAATTTGTATTTTTTAAAGTTCAGTCCTCCTGATAAATCTTACTTAGTGGGAAGAGCTTATTCCTTTCTACTAAGCAAAATGACAGTTAGAAAGATTTAGATATCAAAATCTTTATTTGCTAAAAATTCAATTTTCAAGACTTTACTTCTGCACAATTTCTTTGAAATTAATACAGACTTTTACTTGAAAAAGGACCAATATTTAGCATCAACTTTTACCTTCTTAACTGCATTCAAAGAATGCAGGCAGCTTTTTCTTTGCTTTTTGTGAAAAGTCTCAAACATAGATTTAGGATAGTTGTTCCTAAAGCTTCGTATGAAGCTTCAAAACAACCACCATCTGCTGTAGTGGAGAGGAGAGTCAGTTGCTCTTCTGAAGTCACTATCACAGCACCTGACAAACAACCAGGCAGAAAAGAACAGCAATAGTTTTTGCTAACTTTTGTTTTGCTGTAAAGCACAAGAAGTGAAAACACTATTCAGTCTTTACTGGCTTTGTCATTCATTTTATAAAAGAGGTAAGACTGAGGCCTGCTTCAGTAGATAAAACATTAATCCTTTCACCTCTAGGACAGATGTTTTGTCTAACACAAGCTCCTAAACAAACAGAATTTGGCATTCTACTTTGTGATAGCAGTTCATATCAGAAACCCAATCACCACACACAGTCAGAGCAATCAGGAGTCTTTGGAAGAGACTCAGCCTGAAGCTCTGACAGGCTGTGAATCCTCTCATAGCCTGGGAAGGCTGTTAAGCAGGAGAAGGGCACAGGTTAATAGCAATGCAATGTAATGACAGTGTACATTTTTGACTGGATGCACAGGATCTGGTTATAGGAATAAAAAGCCACAACTCTCTGTTTTCACCATTATTCTGACCTTCACTGTCCCACTTACTCCAGGAATGGAAGGAGCAAATTAAAAAAAAAAAGAAAATCAAAATGTTGAAGCAACTACAGTCCCATATATGGCCTTTAGAAATTTAGATTTCAAGTACTGAGTGAGGTTGCATGCATAAACGCCTGACAGTTTTAGAGATAAACATTTTATATATATCAAAACTGTAATATACTCGTGGAAAGCTTTCCAGTGAAATCTTAACCACAAGCAGCCTCTGCACATTTTGAACCGTCTGTCAGCAACAGAAAATTCAGTATTTTGATCAGTGCTTAGCTTTTTGAAGACATTTACTCTGAACCAGCTCGATTCCATAAGCTATATGCCTTGTTTGTCAATGAGTCAGCTCCTGTTAATAAGTCATGCAAAATGATGCAGATTGAAGTTATGCAAAGAAAATTATCTTTCTTGAAACTACTGTGTTAGCTGATTTGCCTACTTAACATGTTATGACAGCTTCAAGATCTCGAAACTGTCTAGAGATATACACAAACCATTAAAAACTCCAAGAAAAGCTGCATTTGAAATAATAGCAAGTGTCAAAATATCTTGGAAAACGTAGGGCAATAAAATATTAATAACCAAACAGCTGTTTAACAGCAGCCTAGCAAACACTTACAATATGTTGATGTTATTTAGAAGTGAGGGTATGTCATATTTGGAAAATGATGTCCTGTGGCTCTCCAGGATGCTTTAAGCACATATTTGAAGGAAAAAAAAAAAAAAAAAGAGAGAGGGGAAAAAACCCTATTTAACTATATTTAAATTTAACCAGTGTATAAGTAAAAAAGACAACTTAGCTATAAAGCTTTCTTTGTATGTTGACTTGTGACAGCCTTCAAGAAGATAAGAACAAATAATGCCTTATTCTGATGTTAACATCTTTGTTACCTGTCAGTGATTTTCGTTTATTGGTTGCTTCATTTTAAAATGCCAAATGCATAACAGCAGGCAGAGGAGACCCCTATTATCCACATGGGTTGAAAGAGCTTAACTAGGTATCTGTGACCTCCAGGTTAATGACACTGAAAGAAAATATAAACTTCAGATGATACCCTGAATATCTAGAGTACTCTGCAGGATTAAGGGTCATCAGAATAAATGGATTTTTTAAATTGTCTCTGATTTTGAAAATATTGTAAATACGTAAAACCTTTTCAACAAACTACACGACAGGTTTAAGCACTTCAGACTGAGCTGTAGTTGCAAAACTTACAGGGCATAGAGTATTTCCATTTCTGAAAAAGGTTACCTCATCCTGGCTTTTACAGTCTGATTCTCTGGACTTTTAAAAAAAAAAAAAAAGACAAAGCTATACCCCTTTTATTTTTTTTTGAGTGCCATTTTCTTAATGAGAAATTGATGAATGATGGCATCTGGCAAGAGAAAAAAAGCATATGGTCTAACTAGCTGTTTCTAGAGAGGTTAAAATCAGCTTTGCAATTTTCTGTGGTTGCCATTATGATTGACAGATCATCAAATAAATCACTCTTCTCCCCCTCTGTGTTGGTCCTCTGTACCATCAAAGACACCAGGGGGTAAATTTGCACTGTACTATATGAGGAATTAGACACGCAAGATCCATTAACATAAATGGGATTTTTGCACCTAATTCCCCACACATCATCTTGAAAAATGTCGCCGTAGGATATAATATTCATGTTTTCTTCTTTATTCTATTTATAATTTTTAACTATTAATTTCTAGCATAATTGGGTTCTTCTAAAGAAAATTAAATGCTTAGTATGTTACCTAAAATATTGTTTAAGACCCCTTGGGCTTGATGTGGAAGATGACAGGGAGTGTGTACGCATGCGAATCCGAACCTCAAAGAAATGAGGGTGGAAAGGATTGTTGATCACACATTCAAATTGGCTCAACAGCCATAACCCAAACCCTACCTGTTTCAGCCCACCCCATCTTATCCTTACCTCTTTCAAAAAGTAATTAAAATGGATATAATAGCTGAACACGATAAGAAAGTAACGGGTGTTTAAAGCTAACTAGAGCACCTCTGGATCAATGGAATGGGACAAAAGGGTGTTGAATTTGAGACTTTTTCCTTCATGATCCCTCAAACTGTTAGATAAAGGCAGGTTTTCTGGAAGACTTAAATGCAGTCTGATGCTATTCCTTTGCTTTCATTGCAAATTCTGAAACTGATTTATCCAATTTCGATCCACATAAATTTTAAATATTTCATTTTGATAAATGTGCAAATGATCAATTTGGGTTGCTCTACACTCTTTTTTTTTTTTTTTCCCAGGGGCTTAATCACTACACTGAAAAAAGTTAAATTCCACTGCATTGGCATAGAAATGAGATATGAAAAGTAGGTGCTCAGGACATGATTTGCTATCCCAAAACACTTCTGTACAGAACAGAGAACATTTCTATAAGGAAACAATGTCCTTCTTCACTTTTCTGTCTTAAACTGGCAAAGGCACCAGAGCTGTTGAGATAGGAATTGTTGAGACTCAGCTGTTTGTCTACATTAAATCTGGGTGGCATTGCCCAATGATTCAGAAAGATGTGATCCTTTGTACTGAGAGGCTCAAAAAGACAAGATAATGGACAAAATTTCAGGAACAAACAAAATTATCAAAAAGAAAGTTTCATGCAGGGAGGTGGGGCAGGTTCAAGGGAAAAAAAATTACATGAACAACACAGAATTGAGGTTGGGTTTGCTATCACACAACTTAAGAGCTGAATAACTGACATAATATTAACAAATTGCCAGGTCAGACAAGTAATTTTTTGCATTTATTAGAGACTGAAGAGAAACCAAATCAAAGAATGCTGTATCAGTAAAGATGATGTCAATGAAGATGAAGCAAATCAGGTAGACATTCTACTGAGGGAGATACTGTAAGATTTTAACAAAATAATCAAAAAGACAAGTCCCAAACCGGCTTGCAGATCTGGACAAGAATTGCCTTTTTGAAAGGGGTGAGGAAGAAGAAGGAGGAGTGCTGAGATATGAACTGCCTTATTTGTTTTGGCTGTGATTGATATTGAAAAAAAGTTCAATGAAACACACCAGATACAGAAAAACACTAGGTGAAAGAAGAAATGTCAGAATGGGATTGTTAGTTCTACAACCCATTGAACACATTTCAATGTGAAAGATACAATTTAAAACTATAAGATGCTATTTGGATCTTTATTTCCAGTGTTTACTACCACCTTTCTTTCTATACTATCAGAATTCACATTTTTAAAAAGGGTAAATTGAAACTCAGGACAAAGCATGTTCCTATAAGAATGGTGTGAACACAGAGCTTACTTGCTATCTTGGTCCTTTTCTGACAAAGCCTGACAAACAGTCCCTCTGTTCCTAACAAGTCTGTTTTATATAACAAGCTTGTTTTGAACAAGTATTTTTGTAAGAAACACCTATGTCTGTAATGATTTCTATAAACTGTTCTGCTTACTGGTTAATCTTACAGCTTTACACATCACTTCAGCAAACAGAGAAGGGAAACCTGTGCCCTTTTGCTTCTTGTATGACAAGTTTTTATACAAGAATGTATTTTCACATAGTATAATGGGGCTTTTCATACTTTCTTTTTCTTAAGATTTTAATTTCCTTTTACTTTTCAGGAGCACCGATTGAGAAAAAAAAATCAAAAGTATAATTCATGCTTACAGCATCTTATATATACAGTCCCCTCATATCTGACATAACCAATTATCCAAACAATGCTACCACCACCTTCATTTCTGCTGAACTATACATACTTTTTTCAATCACTCTGAAATTACTGAGTGGGAGCTTTTTTGGATGACTTCTAAAAAGGATATACTCATATTCGTCATCATTTCTCTCAGTTTCATTAGTCTGCATTTTTCTGTGATGAACAGAACTTGAATTGACAGCTACATTTTTAATGTTTCCTGAACTCTGTTGTTTTCATTTACCTAACAGCTTATGGTACTCCAGCTGAAGCTGAATTCACTGTGAATATGCTTTCTGTTTGCTACTGCTGGATTACAATGAACATAATTAATAAAACAGATCTAGGCAACCCAAACACTGTGTGTGAAACATGGGACATGACAAACTGAGTCAAATAGATCCACTTTTATATCCGTTGCTTGATGAAATGCCCAACAAGTTACCAGAGACAGTGCCAAGAGATTAAATCTTCTTGTTAATAGCATTGAAAAATCAATGTTACCTTCAAGAGATTGCTGATAAAAGATTATAGAAATATTTTCTTTTCTAGGTAACAACTATGCCTGTTGTCCTTATCTTTTAAGTTCTTTATTAGGAGATTCAAAATACTCTCAGAGATGTAATTACTATTTTTTTTTTTATTTTTATGGATTCAAGTTTGAGTTTGTTTGTGCCTAATCCTTTGGGGGATATAGTTCCCTAGAACTTGGAAAAATTTAATTTCCAACAAGGGCACAAAATATGTATCACATGTAGGAAGAGTGATTGTTAGTTTAATGTGATGTAAAATATACGTGTGTGTCTGTGATCTGTCTTCATTGAGGTTTCCATTTGCTTTCTTCTGAACAAAACCAGGTAAGTTGCCCAGACAGTCAACATCAAATGAATGTTTAGTCTCTTTTAAAGCATGAAAGGAAAACTGTGAAGATACTTGTGCGTGTAACTGCACTCTGAGGGCACTGTATGAAAATGGAAGATATCATGCAGCTCATCTTACACATCTCAAAGAAACCGTCTGCCTATAAAGTTTAGAGCAATGTGGCCTTCAGCATCTTCATGCTGTAATAACAAAGCTTGTCGTTTTATTGCAGTGTAGTTGAGTAGATGAACAATACATCCCTTAAAATGTCAAATGAAACTGCTATTTCCCAAGCATTGTTGTTCTTTAAATCTGATTCTAGCTCCCTTATCTACCGTGCTTTTCTCTAAGCAGATTACAATTGATCAGACTTATCAGTAATGTGGTATCTTGAGTTTATTATTTCATGAGCTCATGCTGAAAGGGTTCTTCCCCTGCCCCAAACTGAGACCACTTGATATGTGCTGCTTATGGTAGCACTGACCTCTTCTCAGCTGTCTCAGTGCATATTAACTTCTCATCTGTTCTCCCACGATCGCCTCAAGGTCTCTCAGTGCTGTTACTACACAGTCATTTCCTCTCAGTTGTATGAGTTTTCTATGTTCATGATGAAATTTTACTAAGATAATCTTTTGACAAGATAAACAAAGCAACAAATAATCTTTTTTTAAATTCCTGAACAGGGATGCTGAAAAGTAAGAGCCTAAAAATCACCATGTGAACTCTGTAATAGCATTTCTTTCTCTTTATCAGAGGAGGCACATTTTTGACAAGCTGCTTAAGTAGTTTCATAAATATTTTTGTCATAATTTATATTGGTAAAACACCCAAAACAATTTTCTTCAAGTGAATTGCAGCCAATGCTGTAATTACAGCCAGTCAGAAGGGGCAAGTAGAATTTATTGTTGCTTTCATTACAGTGACATGAGAGATACTGTTCCTCATTGTTCAGCATAATTTTGTCTCCATATTTAGATTTACACTGTAGAATATTCCTACCTCATAAAGAAACCTAAAGTCAACCTAATCCATTGAAAAGATATTTTAAAAGATTAAACTAATTGTTGTCATGAGTACTGCTGATTATGTGAATACCAGGTATCTGTTTCTTTATTATACTGAAGAAGCTTGACATAGCTGATGTAGATATCTAAAGATTCAAAATCTGTTGATTGCTAATGGACATTAATTCACCTATTTCCTACAAATGGTGTTACTGATTAATGAATGAAGGAATCTTCCCACATCCTATGGGCAATGATCCCACAGCAAATACTCAGTCCCTCATATCCTTGCTTTAATAATCTGAAATGTCAAGGCTTGCATAGGAAGGGCGCCAAGTTAGACTTTCATTATTATGACTTTTTGTAAGAAAACTGTGGAAGAAACCTACCATGCAGTTAAAATTATTGGGGAAATGCAGCTTCTCTTTCATGGTTTGTTGCTATATTCCACAACAGACTACACAGAAAAAAGTATCATATGTAGACCTGTGCATAAAATTTAGCAGCTTAAAATGGTCAGACTTCTTTTGAATAGTTATCAACGATGCTGAAATCCAACCAATCATCAAAAACAACCCCAACAAAACCAAGCCAAAAAGCAACCGTAGTAATTGACTTTAAATTGATTTTTAAAGGTGAGATATTTAAATTAAGTACCCTACTTAATGATAGATTATTTCTTTCCAGACCAATAAACAGAAGAAATATGGCTAAATTATCTTAAATGTTCAGGTTTTGCACAAATGTGTTACACAAATAATAAGAATAATGTTGTGTTTAAGACTTTATAGTAACTATAATTTCTCTTCATTCCACTCATAATAATATTTGCATTTCTGAGCTGACTATAAAACCCATCGTTAATAAAAGAAGTATTTTTGTGCTTAATTTGTGAATAAAAATAATAATAATTAAAAAAAAACAAAACCCCCCCCAAAAAGTCCACCAAAACTCTCATATAGTGTTGACCTAAACAAGAGGTAAGTTTAGAATGAATGTACAAATTTATTCAAGACACAGATCTGCCTATGTTGTTAGTTTTGTAAAACAAACAAAAATCCACAACCTAGTGCAGGACAGAACCTGCTTCCTTTCCACACATGGTATTGCAAGTTCACAAAGTGGATGGTTTTATTTCTTAGACTCCTACACAACAGCTGTGCCAGATTGAAACTTGCATGATAGAAACAGAAGTTGTTTTGTTTTCATGGTTGTGCAAACAGAATTGGAAATGTGAACACCTATGTCTCAAACAAATAAAAGGAAATAAACCCATAGGATTCAAATCATAATTTCTTACCTGTTATAGTTCACAGTCATTTGTTTCCTATTTGAGTACACAGGGTTATCTGTGCTGAGGCAGTATCTGATTTTGTCTCACTAAATCCTGTACTAAGAGGAAAGAAGGAAAGATTCTGACCCAAAAATACGGAGAATATTACCTTAAACGTGTTAGTAGTCCCTGACCTTTCAGACTTGGTTAAGGAATGGACAAAATGTCAAGCAACATTTAAAGGAAGCTGAGAATTCCAGACAGGGCAGCTGGCAAGGATAAATCCAGCATCAATGCTAAAGACAAAGGTCGGGGGCAAATATATGAAAATTACTTTGTGCAAGTGAGGACAGCAATACTGTCACATCTGTCAGTTCTTTAGAGCATCTGAATCATAATTTCCCTTGGATCAGGACCCAAATGAGCCTTATAATATGAGACTGTAATTCCCCTTTGGGTAAACACCTCTTTAAACACAATGATAGCCCAAAGATTACTGGAACAGGAATAAACAACATCACTTGGACACACAGAGGAGCTGTACTGCACACAGCTCACAGTGATGATAGATTCCTTGTTACCAGAATGCCCTCAAAACGAAACAGGCAATGCAGGACAGACAGACACAAAGAGCTTCAGCAAACAGATGATCCAAAGTCATCAGAACTGCAAGACTAAAGTGTTTCCTCTCTGAGTTTGGCCATATACAGACAGGTTAAAAAGTTCTTTGCTGTGACAGAAGCTTTTAGCTCATGACTACTTGAAGTGTGCATCCCCCTTCTTTGCAGCAGACTGTAAGCACAAGAGAAGGGAGAGATGTGTAATCTGCATCTGTACTCAAAAGATAAAAAAAGCAGAAGCCTAGAAGGCTTAAAGTATTACTGTCGTGCAGCTAATGCGAAATCAATGGCAGCAAAACTCCTCTCCGAGCTCCTGGTGACGCAGGAGCCCGGCTGAGGGAGAGGCCACCACAAGCTGGGAAAGGAAAGCAACTTTTGATGTGATACTGCTCCCTATAAAAACAGTCCAGAGCCCCTTGATCCTTCATGACAGTACTGGGATCTTCAGGAAAGGAAAGATGAGTATCAAGCTTTAAATACATGTAATTTAGAAAACTATGCACATGTTCAGTGCTTGGATGATAAAACTGGCCACTGACAGAAATGGAAATATATCAAAATAAGGACATAAACTACAATAATAAAATTTATTTTCTTCTGAACTCCTTAGCAAGATAAAAGCTCTATGTCTGATACATTTGCCCTTCTACATTTGTTTTTGTGTTTCCCATATCTGATGGCAAAGCACACACATGATCCACCACTTTGCAGCAAAAAAATTCATATTCATATCTGAGAATGCATTATGTAATCCTGTCTTCAGATAATATAATTGTAATGTGAAGTGAAAAGTACCGAACAAATTACTTATCCTGATAAGTGTTTCTCTGTAAATGAAAGTCTACCCACAACAGTAGGGGTAACATTCAGGCTAAAATAGGAATTGGGATTATATGGAGTATTTTCACTGCCCTGGTGACATGAAATGGGACTGGTCAATGTATAACACATCCTTAATATTGTTTCCAAAAGAACAAAAAACCTGATAATCTAAGATTCCTGTGTGAGTGTGTAGTATTGAGCCAGGATTAATCATGGCCATAATGGATGGTAAAATACTCACAAGGACTCTGTTGTGAAACTCCAACTTCAGAGTCATAACACTTCCTATGCAGTAGCAGTGCAATTCATGAATTAGGGGAAAGCATTTGACACTCATTTGTTAAATAACCTGTTTCTGCAATGGAACAATGGGTCAAGATAAGTCAATTACTATTTACACATTTAGCCAGCTGTATGACAGCTGTAGCCATAGGTAGAGCGCACACTTGCGTAAGGGAAAAAGGCTTCTGAGAGTGGATAAATAACCTGAGAACTGCCAGGGCCATCTCCCTTCCCAGCTTTGCTCTGTGCATTCTCCATCCTGCTCCCCCAGCCTCCTTCCCCAATGCCAAGGAGCTTGAGCAGCATGGCAAAGAGTTATTATTTCACTGAGTAAAACAGTGTATTGCTGAACTTACCCTCCCCAGTGTGAGAGCCAGAGAGGCTGAGAAGAGGTTTGAGTTTACTGTAACTGCTACCCGCTGCCCTTGGCTCAGGTCGTAATGTGCTTTCCCTCCGGAGAGGAGCAAATCCCCACAGCTTGGAGCAAAAAAGTGAACAGAGAAGGATGTTTCTTCGCTTTCATATTAGCACAGGGGTATGTTTTGAGCAGAGGGTAGTAAAATTAAAGAGAAATTGAGAGGTAAAAGGGGAAAATTAAGAGAAGGGGGAAAGAAGACAAACTCTAGATCTAAGTGAGAAGCAATAGGAAAAAAACCTACCAAGGAATGAAATACTTGCAGTAGCAAGGAAGCAACAGGATAAGAAAGTTACTTTTCAGTTACTGGATTATGTGGTTCTGTTTACCC
The DNA here is from genome assembly GCA_013399875.1 of Gymnorhina tibicen. NCBI lineage: Eukaryota > Metazoa > Chordata > Aves > Passeriformes > Artamidae > Gymnorhina > Gymnorhina tibicen. The sequence goes on from VXAZ01003899.1 coordinate 1,665,208, forward strand.
AAAGCACAGAGATGAAACATAAAATGATTAACAGCCAACAGAGTAAAGAATATTTATAGCCATCTATCAATGCGGAAAGTAAATTCAAGCTCATGTAGTAAGAAACATCAAACTTTATAGCATTTAAGAAGTCAAGGTTAGAATATTTTAAATTCAATTTTAAATTCAGGTGAAATTTATAATTTGTTGTACAGCCGCTGACATTTCTGGTTTTTCCCTAGATTCCCAGAGAGGCTAGAAGGCTTTATCTCAAAGAAGAGAGGGAGGACAGGAATCAAATTCTTCCTGAAAAGATGAATACATAAAAACATTCAACCTGTGATGTCTCTTGGTTCTGATCTCAATCTTAGCCTTTAAATCAGCACAGCTCATTGTCATGGAGCAGAAGATACGGAATAGGAAGACAAATCACACAGGTATGTGTGGGGAAGCAGCAAACCTAGCAAAGAACATTTCTAGATGAACTAACAACCCTTCATGAATAATAAACACCAGGATGCAGCCATACAGGTTATTTCTATCACCAGTTCCTCTGTGTAGTGCTTTATATCAACAGAAAGTTATTTTTGAATACTTGCACAGTGTTTCTTCTTTGGTGGTGTTTTACACACACTGCACTGATGCAGGATTGAACAAATCACATAGGGGAAAGGACAGGAAAGTCACTGGTTTCTGGCCACAAAGAGATCTGGTGGTTTTAAATAACATTTTAATTTGAATTATAGTAAGGGTAAGAGAGGGATTCTGAAAAGTTTATGATAAACAACTGTTACAGCTGTGATCATTTCATGTTGATGTCATGGAGATTTTGTCCTAATTTTTCAAATTTCTTTTTGCCTTAGCACCTGTATGTTTCTTTAAGTCAAAGCATTGCTCGAAAACAGGCCTCTGACACCTGGGTGAGGCTCTGAGAGGTTACCTCATGATCACAGCAGACAAGACTTACATGAGCATTGTTACCTTTGGAATGCATGAAAAAATCCATATTACAAATAATCAAAGACAGGACAAAAATAAGTACCCATGGGCAAGTGTCAAAGATGCTCATTCTTCCTTCTTCTGCACCCAGTCACAGCTAGAACTGCAGCAAAAGTTTTATTGTCATGTTGACATTTCCTTTACTTACCCAACAGAACAGCTGACTGCCTCAGAAAAATCTTGTTCAGTAAAGATCCCTGGTCTTAGATCTTGCAATATAACCCACAGAATGCCAGTGGATCAAACACCACCAAAAGTTTCATATAAACTACTGATTAAACATGAACCTTACACACGTATTACACCTGAAGCAGGGTAATTTTTTTGTTTGTTTCTTCATTCTGCCACCAATCCTAAAGAGGAAGATCTGCTTAGGGCAAACTGTTTCAGGCACCAACCCCATCTCAAATGCTGGCAGTCGCTGTTAATCACTCCTAAGTGCATCCCTGATTTGTTTACCAGGGAAACTGCCACTTGTCACACAGCTCTCAGTGCTGTTTACATGCTGCAGATGTAAATCATGATGCGACCATGGCAATGTGACAGCAGCAAAATGTCCGAGCTCCTTTGAGGAGACAAGATGACAGGGAACAGAACAGACCTGCTCAGACGATAATTCCTGACACCAAACATAGGTTGCCGATTTTAGCCATTATTTTTTCAGTTTTACATAAAATCGCTTCAGCGATTTACATTGATTTACAAATAGAATCGGAGAACCCACCTCACTTCACAGAGCTGTGGGTCATGCAACAAAAGCTGTCAAAGGAGAAACAAAGAAAGAGGGCCTTTGGAGATGACATTTGGTCCTCCCTTGTGGTTTCATGAGTTCACCATGCCCCTTGGCAGGGAAAAAATGCATTGCTATTATAATAGGGAGTAGACAAGAAGACAACTATCTTTTATTTCTCCTCAGTTAGTCTTCATTAAGGAAAAATAAATTTCATTTAAAAGCAAACATACTGACTTAAATACTTTCTCAAACTTCCATGCCACCAACCCTTCAAAATTTTGCAAGAACAAAGACTCCTGCCTGAACCAGGTGCACTGCAAACAGGAAAAAAAAAGAGATGCGGAAGACAACATAAAACTGGTACAATAATTTTGTCAGGGCTTCATAATAAATTGAAAAAAAATATTAATTAACGTTCATTTTCACTCTGTAAAACTACCTTCTCTTACCGCTTAAACAGCTTGTTAATACTTATTGTGACAGCAGTTTGATCCAAACCTATTGTTGCAAATCAGAAAATACTGTAATAGAAATTCACTTCTGAGGTGTGGGGCACAGCTGGTTCTGAAACCCAGCTAAACCCCAGTGACCCCTTTGGGCTCCAGCTTGGCCTTCACAGAAAATGCACAGCTGGGGAAAAGGAAGAGTGGGAGGTGATGACCTTTTAGTCCCCATTTTGAACCACATCTAATCTGCAGAGATCAAGGGAAGGATTTCTGATATTTTGCATTCTCCAGCTGTATTTAAAAAACAGAAAAAGTCAACAGGCTTTGAAAGAGAATTTGCATACATGCTAAATTCAGCATACAAACAGGAGTGCTAGGAATAAGCTTAATGGCTTTTTCCCAACTGCCCAGTGTTTCATTACTAATTACAAGTTAGTCTAACTTCTAGTGGAAGGTGTCCTTGCCCATGGCAGAGGGGTTGGAACTAGATGATTTTTAAGGTCTTTTCCAACCCAAACCTATCTATAATTTTAATCCATCATTCCAACTTCAATTAAACAAAACCCAAAAAAGTATATGCTTTTAAAATAGCTTAAAATTTGCCACTAGTGTCCATCCAGAAACTTGACACCCACACATATATAGAAAACACAGCCACAAAACCACACTACGAGTTCATTTTATTTCCTTAGTCCTCTTAACATGAGGTCATCAGCAGAAGTAGGTTTAACACAGATGCTTAAACTGCACCTAGATTGGATAGTAGATTATTAAAATCTCCACCCCATCTTAAACTTTCCACTGCTGAGAGGGTCAGAAAAGATAAAAAGGCTCGAGAAATCATCTGAGGTACCAAAGGCAAGTCTAAAATAGTGTTCACTGGGGTTTTTGTTTGTGTTGTCCTGGCCCCCTCATTCCACTAACTACAGGCATTTTCTGGGTGTGCTCAGCCAGTCTGTGCTGATTTCATGTGTACAGAGCACAGATATGGGTACCTACACTATATTAGGACTTCGGAACATTTTGTGTTCATTCTGTGTTGGTTATACCCAGAGAACACAGAAGGAAATTGGGCACGTTTGGTTTGGTGTTCTCTGCTGCTTAAGCCTATCACCAACAAGCAGATCACTGACTTAATATCAGAGATGCTGCTGCAAATGTTACTGTCTGGAGAGCCAGATATTCACCACTATCACTGCCTGTCCCAGACCAGTTAAGTCAAACAGGAGGACTGCTTCTCCCAGCTTCTGGCGCTGTTAAGATCATGAACTGAGTTGCTGGGATAAGTGTTTGAATCGGAAACAGATATCAAAGACTACAGTGTCTCACCAAGTCTCTGAGGGAGGAATGGTTGCCTGCAGAACGTTTCCTTCCACAAAAAGCATGAGTAATGCAGCAGGGAGGAAAAACAAAGAACAGACGGCAACCTCTCACTCTCTAAACGGGGGCACTGTGTTGTCATTAATGACTAACACCAGAAAGTGTCTAGAAAAGCTGCAACAATAAGCATAAGGGAAACTGAAGCAATAACATCACACTTTCACAGTTATAAAATCTCTCTGACATGCTTGGCAAGGAAGTTTAGTGTGAAGGGACTAGTATATGCAGGATGCAGTAGCAGCAGAAAAAAAATGAAAAAAAGCCTCTGCATTTGTTGATTAATCACAAGGGTGTCCTTGAGTTCCCTTCAAACTTTTGACCATGACATAAAAAAAAAAGGATGACACCATGTTTTGAGAGCAAAACATCAACAAGGCATCATCAAATTTGATAAATCTATAGCCATATACGGTATATTGGCCTACACAATTGGATGAAATTAGGGGCTGTCAAAGTCAGTAGAAGTTGAGTAGCATTTTGAGACAGATGAAACTTGTGAAGAAAAGCTGAGCATCCTCAAAATACTCTCCTTTATCCATCAGTTTCTTCCAGCAGTTAGGTTGTTGTAACTGGGAATACAGTTTTAAAAAATGGAAGAAACTTTCACTTGAGGAAGCTGGAAGTCTTAACTAAAAGCCTGGAATCTCAAATGCAGCACTTTTTTGCTTAAAACATGTAACAATTTTGTTACCTATGGATAAAACCTGACTTTTTCCATGAGCATCGTGTCACTTTTGTATGGCGTGGCCATAGTTTTCAGCTTTGGAATTCTGGAATTCCACCTAAAAGAAAGCCATTCTCCACATAAAACTATATTTTATAAAGACTACTTAAGGCCCATGAAGTAACCCTTGTTAGCAGCTGGACAAATTTCCATGAAGAAAATAGATATTTTGGGTAACTGATGACGGCATTGAAAGAAACACCAGGGCAGAAACTCACTGTACATTAATAGGGTGCACCAGGCAGGGCAAAGCCTTGTTTCTGTCTGCTTTGGTCCTCACACAAGCAATTTGGGCAAAATTATTGAGAAATTAAGGGGTTTTTTCCCATTTATTTTTTTGTTTCTTTTCTGTACTGCAGTTCATTTAGAAAAACATTTTCTAAGGTATGCCCTAAAATTTCTCAGAGCTATCAGGGAGTAATTTCCTCAGCCTAATCTCCTCCACAAGATTGTAAAAACTGTAGGATAAAAGGGGAACTGTGGCGATTTACCTACTAATTACTTGCTCTTATTAAGAAGAGCGAGATAATTGATTTTAGGATGCACTACCCCTTATTAAGACCTAATTTAACTGTATATCAAAGACTAATTAAATGGCATTACTCCATCTCACTGATGAGTTTTGATGCTTGGTGAATAGATTTGGGTGAAAAATGAACACTCAGTAATAGATTTCTAATTCACACAGATAACTATGAACTAAGAAGCTGAGCAAAGGGAATTTTGGATTATCTAAAACTAACACATTTTTAGGTATTCCTTTACACTGACAGTCTGAAGTGAAAAAAATAAAACATTTAAATACCTGCTGAGAGCTACAGGGAGAGGGAAAGACAATGAAAAGGCTCTCCGTGTAAACTGTTTATTTAAACATTTAGGTAATTTTCTTACAGTGAGGAATTAAATTTGTGAAAAGGCTATGTGCTTTCATCTTTTTATTCTGCAGAGCTGTGTAGCTACAAAAAGGGATGACAAATAATAAATACTATTTATTGTGCCATTTGTCAAAAGCATTTAAAGAAAACAGACTTAAGAATCATTTGAATTTCTGATTATTCCAATACCTTGCAGCATTCCAAGTTTATTCAGTGATTAAAAGGAATGAAAAGACAGAATTACGTGCCTCCAATTCTTCCAAATAATCTGCAAGTTAAAATAAACATGAAATAAGAAAAGATTAAGTTGCTTTTGAGCAAAGGAATGGCAGGGACTGAGTTTACTAATAAATTCTCAGGATTTTCATCCTTCAATATTCATTAAAATGAAATCATCTGTCTTAAAATAATTCCTTTAGCAGTCCAGCATCTGGTTTAATAAAAAACAACTTACAGTAAATTTGAGTGTGTAAAGGAAATAAAGGCAAAGGTTTAATCCCATCAATCTACTCTCTAAATAAAATGTTTTGTCCTCTAGACAGAATTGCTCTGACAATACAGACTCATCATTCTATTTAATCTGTTAGGTCATGGCCCCAGAGATTATGATGAGCTGTCTCTCAAAGCCACGCTGTGCTGCAGTACAACATCTCTTGGATAAATCACAAGATCCTCACCCCAAAAAACAATGACTTTGCTACAGCTCTGGGGTGTATTTCCTCGTTTCTATTGGTTTCTTTCACTTGCAAGAACATAATTGCATATGGGAGCATCAGTCATGTGTCACTTTTCCATTCATTTTTGGCCAAGGTGTAACCATACAGAAGCAACAATCTATAGCTTTTAGACATTTAAAGAAACCATACTGACTGAAGGTTATTCATTTGAAACTAAAATTTGAAGATATAAAGTTATATTGTATTAGCTGAAGGATATTTACACATTAATTATTCTTCTACTAATTCAAATAGAAATAGTAGCACTGTAAGGGAAAACAAATATTTATTTCAGCATTTGCACAAATCATATTTATAAATAGATATGTGAGCAAGCTATTTATGTAAACATTCCCTAAAGAACCTTGGGTATGACCAGCCTTACAGCCAAAATATACATAGAAGATTTTTGAGCAAATAATTACAGCAGAGTTTATTCTTCAGTTTGTAGAAAGTGGGGAGGATTTTATATATTAAGACATTTATGTTCAAATACGTAACTGCTACTGGAGAAAATTTGCAGCTAAAAAAATAATTAAAATGTAAATAACCATAAATATTACATTAAGAATATAATGCTTTTCCTTCTTCTTTAATACATGTCCTTTCTAAGCACGTGGAAGTTGCTGGCTGGATTTAGAAATATACATGACCCTGCCCTTCTCTACATCTGCACCTTCATGAATGCAGATTCACCCTGGATGTAAAAATACTCACACTGAAGTTGCTGTGCAACTAACCATCAGTTTATTCATGTTTTTGCCTACCACTCAGTTTCACTATCATAAACATTTGCTAGATCAGCAGGTGAAGAATGGGTGTGTTCAGTAACACGGAGTCAAAATGCAGAGGTACAGCTAGTGATCCAACATAACAGGCAAAGCAATGTTGCTCTAAGACCTTTTCCCAAAAATCTACCCAGAACTTAAACTAGGAACATAAAATATCCCACAGTCCTCTGGTACTTTTACACAACTCTCTCTATTTGCTTCATTTGTGTTTTGCTCTTTCAAGATCTCTGCTGGCACTTTCTGATTAACACCTTGAGAGATTACAGTACCATCATAGGACTTCCATATTCTACTTCAGGTCTCTCTCTTTATACTTAAAACACAGACTAATACTAAGTGAAAGCAACCTTTGATCATGAAGTTCCCATTCTACTGACATGAAAAAGATACCTCACTCTTGCACAAGAAAACTACAGGAAGAAAAGTGAACAGTTTAGAGACTCCACTTTAAAGTGAGAATGCTGTCTCTTAATGGAGTACTTGCTGTGATAACCATTGCAGGCTTTGCTACAGGAGTCACAGAGTTTCTATTCCTCAAAACATTTTTCTTGGCTTAATGGCAAAACATAACACTAGTGCTCAATATTCTGCTACAAGGACAGCCCCCGTTTCTGTTTTGCTAAAGACATTGGCACAAGGATGTATTTGGCATTAAAATACAGGATGAAATACTGGAGAAAACAACTATTTCAATTAATTTCCCTGCACTGATGAAAGGGTTAAAATAGGGGAAGTTAAAATATCAAACTGGATTTTTTTGTTGTTTACTCAGTGAGCAAGAGGAACACCAGCCAGCTAAATAAAAAACCCCAAAACCCCTTAGCCTCTTCAATTAACATTTTTAAAAAGGAAAATCTGACAGTATTCAATAGCCAAATCTTAGCAATCATTAAAAAGCACAAATCAAGTAATTGAGAAACTCATCTATTACTAAAGAAAGAGCCAACACTAGAACATGCTAAATGGCCAGACAAGTTCTATAAAAACAAGTATTGTAGAATGCCAGTAACAATGTATGGTAATAAGTTAGCTATACTTAGTAACACAAACCTTAAAATATCTCCATCCTCCCAAGTTTGCTGTACCCTGGATACGATAAAATCTTTTTTTTTTTCCCCAGTGTAACTAAAATGGTAATTGAAAGCTGATTTAGGATCAAAGACAACCTCAAGTTTATAAATAGTTGTAGCTGGCTGTGAAGTATTCTCATCAAAATTTCTTGAAAGCGGATGCCCTGCTACAATGGTAGTAAATCTACAGGAACTTAACTGAAATAAGATATTTTCTGGAAGACTTATAGACAGGAAAAAAGCTTTGAGGAGGAAAAAAACCCCACAACTGTTTTATCATAGAATCTATACCACTAAGCACTGTTAGAAGAAGATCATTATAAAACAGTCTATTTGATGTATCTGAAAAAAACAAAAACAAAAAGCAAACCCCACTACAAAAAGAAAAAACAGCCCCAACACCACTAGTGAGCAAATATCGATTACCGCTGAGAAGCCCGAATTACTTGAGGATTTCTTTATTCTTTCCATCCAGTGTTTTCACAGGACACCAGCAATTACAGGAGCTTTGTGTTTTATTCATGACTGGCAAAATCCTAGTTTATAATCCCTCTAGGTACCAACTTCAATATTTGCATTTGTATTTAAATTATTTTCTGCTATTTTACAATAGTTTCTGAAACAATATACTTTAAGTTTCTAAAGAAGTTCCACAAATACACACTTTTGGAAGGGTTATTTTTTGCATTACATGAGGCAGCAAAGCAAGACAGCAGCAGTGGAAATTTTTAGAGACAAAAGAAACTGGCTACCCAATATCCCTTCCTCAAGTGACCTCCAAGGTTGTTTGTGGACCTAAACAACCTTAATAACTCTGGGATTGAAAATAAGGCATCAGCTCCAAACTGATCACATTTAGCAATACTCAGATGCAAAGAAAGAATTCCCAATAAGAGAAAAGGTATGAAGTAACAATTTTGCATAAACTATGAGCTCTCCTATTAACTGAATCTCAACAAAAAACCCACAGAGAATGTGGCTTTGAATTGCTGAAATTTGTTACATTTTCATCAAGTATAATTACCATCTCACAAGAAACTGGATTAACACACCCCATCAATACACAGTGTGTAAAAATATCCCCTGTGAATTGCTGCTGTATATTTTAATCCAGTTGTTTGGGTCATATCTTCTGGATTGCCTTCCTTTTAATACATTTATTATTAAAAAACTACTAGTAGAACGCTTTATTCCAAATTTTTGTCTCTTGAGCAATCTGACCAATTCATTTAGGGATCTGAAGGAATAAACATAATTAATACAATTGAAGGGATGACCTATGATACAAACATCAATCTCTCAAGTTGTTTTTCTCCCCTTCTTATCAGTGCTGAATAATTAATACATGCACAAAACCTGAGTTCATAGCTGAAAAGTGCACTTGAATATTTGAGACCTGCTTAGAGACTGATGACCTTTCAGGTAAGAAAGTGAGAGATCAGATCCAACAACTTGCTTACAGGTTGTGGTGCATTAGCATTACAAATTCCAGAGCCTTTGGGACCAGAGGCTGGCAGTCATGGGATAAGGAGACAGGGCAACATACAATCACAAAACCAAATGTGTCAGGTGAAAGGATTAGGAATTTCCGCTGTCAATTAGTGTAACTCTTATGTTTCTCTAGGTTTCTGACTTTATCTTCCCCCTGACAAGTAGGTTAATTTTCTCTAATTTAACTACTACTTTTCCAGAATAATCAGTCTAAATTTTTCAGTCTTCTAACACAACATTTTGTCTGGCTGTGCCACATATGTGCTGCAGATTTTTCATCTGGCAGTTCTGTGTAACCCACATGTACAAACAACCCTGTGATCATCTGTAACTATCCAACAGTGAAATCATGGAAATAGCATCCTTGAGTGTTGCTGTGTTGACTCTCAAAACTCAGAAAAAGGTCTTTCAGTACATCTCTGACTTGCAAGTGGAAAGGGAAGCTGTAGACAGACACAACCCCTCATGTCACCAGTTTATATGTGCCATAATCTGCTGACAAGATGTTTCTGCTGGGAAAAAGAACCATATTGTAAAACAGGCCTCTAAACACCTAGAGAAATAAATAATTAAAAAGTGCTAGGGTAGCCCCAGGAAGAGAGAAACCCTTCCTCAGTCATTCCTCACAACAGCAGACTACAAACCAGTGAGACAGGGCGAGCAACCGACCATCTTGCTGCACCCAAACCTAAGCAAGACACAGTAAGAGTAATCAATGCAAGCACTTGAAAAGACTCCTGATTACATCCTAGGTCTTGAATTTTCACCAGGGAGCCAATATACACCGGGAATAACATACACATTTTTATTTTCCCAAATGATAGGACTTCCTGATAAAAGAAGCCCAAGAAGAGGGAAGCAGACTGCTGCACGTGTCAGTAGGAATCTCAAAACCCCCTGACTGCACCCTGTAATACAACGGATATTGTTCATTCTGCAGAGCACAAAACTATCGCCACAGCTCAGGAAGCAGATGAATAGATTATAAGGATCTTACAGTCATCACCCTGTCCTCTCTTCTCAGAAGAGAATCTCACTCAGTGATACAGGCACATATATGGTTTGTTTTCACTGTAGTAGTGAAAGTTGCAGGTGTAGATATACAAGTATGGATACGTGCACGTGTATTTTTACATATGCATACAGAAGTGGGTGTTCAGGTGCATTCACATGTATACACACAGACACAATCTTAAAGATCTGAACATATAAACCTTCCACTAAAGAACCCAAAAGGAACCATTACACTGGAAATCCTTTCAAAATCCACACAATGAGTTAATATTAAAACCACACTGGAACTAAATTGAGACCTATTTCAGAAATAAAGTGCACAAACTCATGACAATGAACACCAAATGTATTTTTAAGAGAGAAACAGAATAAATACTTGAGTAGATGTGGCAAAAAAATCAAGAGCAGCTAAAGGCAATAATCAAGTTGACTTCTCAGAGAGAATAGAGAGAAAAATTCAAGCTGTATATTGAGACCAGGTGACTGCAAAAGAGGAAAAGATAGCACAGAGATATGAAACTGCAAAATTTGCAGAACAGTGTGGAAGGTGAAAGTATGATAAAAAATTAACCCAAAGTAATGAGAACAAAGACAATTATGGATATTTAAGCAGCAAGACAGCTGCTGGTGCTGAGAGGATAAATGCAGACTATAGAATCTCTTTGGATGGGCAAGAAACATTTTTCAAAAATTTAGTTTACAATGCGTCTGCTGTCATTCACAACCCTTACCTTGAGGAGAGTTTCAGCAGGGGATAAACTCTGAAAACACTTCACAGAGAGGTGTTTGGATTTCTGCGTTGAGTCTGAAAAACAGAAAATCACTGGTTAAAGCCATCAGCTTATGACACAGAGGTAGCACTGGCAAAAGTGACAGAAAATATCCATATAAGAAATCTGCCCACTGAACAGAGAATGTGTCAAGGAGAGAGGTGGATTAGTGGCTTTATCTCAGAAGTGACAGATTTCTGCATTTCAGAAGTGCTGGGCTGGAGTGGGTGATGGAAGGACTTACGTGATCAAGGAGAACCTGTGGTTCACCAATAGACAAGGGTTTTGATTTGATCTAAACTCTTTTGTAAAATCCCAACATTAACCCCATACGGCCACTTCTCCTCCTTTGAATTTCAGGGAGATGTATTTCAGCAACACTGGAACAACACTGGAAATATATCCCAATAATATAACCTGAGGACAGGTTAGGAAAAGTCTGGTTTTAACCTTCTTTCTACACTTCCCCACCAGCCCAAGGAATACAAAACAATTTTGGGTGGCAATAAACTTTGTTGTATATGCAGCTGGAAGGCAACATATTCTTTTCATTTATCATTTAAAGACAGATCATCAGGAAGTCATTACATTGTGAAGATTGGATCTCTGCACTGTTGTGGTGTAATTGAGCACTGCTGTACACAAATATTGTAGATAATAAAACATAAAAAGGTTTGCAGTATTGGACTTGTCCTTTTCCTACACTATGGTGTTAGGTTTAATCCAGCCAGCAAAAATAAGGGAAAGTTTGCTCAAAACTTAAACAGACTTTGGTGGATTGGAACCTATTTCCTTAACTATTGTTAACTGTTTAAAACTTAGATAACCCTGAACCGTAGCTATTTTGTGGCTATGATCTGAACCACACGTCTATCTGACAGAGGGTTGCAAAAAGGACAGGGGACTACTACCAGCACATAAAGAAGCAGTAGGGAAGGAGGAAAAGCAGGCAGCCTATTTTAATGGCCATGTCTCAATTCACAGGTCAGTAGTGCCTACGCTGCTTTTAAGTCAGTACCAATGCCCTGATGATACTTTTAAGCCGCTTCTTGCAACATCAGGATCACCGTGGATGACAGACTTGCTGCAGGCTAAATTCAAGGAATATGCAGAGATCCTGTAACGGTTACAGATACTTCAATATATCATGTCTGTTTTGGCAGGGGATAATATTAGTGCTATTGAGATAAGGGTACGGTAGCGGTGTTTGAAAATCTCTGCATCCTGCCTGCTGGGCTGTGATAAACAGTCGTGTGTTTCACACACTGGGTGTAAGCAGTGACAGTCCCCGTGCAGGCACTCGAGAGCAGGAGGAAGACACAAAGAAGTTTGTGGTGTGCTGGGAGTAGGAGCAATTCTGCATAAGTGAACTTCTATTGCTTAACTTTTATCTCACTTCAGCATCTCATAAGCTCAACTCAACTGCTACAGGGTTCAGGTTCTGATTAGAAAATATGAGAAAGAGAAGGGGCAGAGAGCAAAAATTCAACACAGAAGAATGGAGCCAAGTGAAGACCACATAGATACATTTACTCTGTGACAGAAGAGGGCCAGACAGAATTACTCCATAAAAGTCTGAATACCACATTTTCATTCTACCTACAACCACAAAATGACACAACCACCACTTTGAAGAGTGTTGGTTCCTAATACATAGCAAAGAATTCTCATTCCTACAAAAGGTATTTTTGTTTCAGTGACTTTTTGAAGAAAGGAGAATACTCAGCAGTTGCTTAAGATTGAAAAAAGAGCTAAGAAAAAATATCTGCATTCAGAATAATTTTTTTATGCACACAACTAAACAGCTTTACAAAATTCCACTCATCTCTTGTTTTTCCTTCTCCTTACTACATTTTTTCACCCTGTCCTTGTGATTAAATACTACCTCCAAACTTTCCAAGCATTCTTTTCTGCCTTTTGAAAGGACAGCTGCCTATCTGTAAGTGGCTTTGCTAATCTGAGTGCATGGGCCAAATGGAAATGCACAGGTCAGATCATAACAGAGTTCTGAGCCATTAAGTTTTGTTTCAGACATAGAAGAAAAAACTGTGAAATTTCCAAAATTAATTAAAGTTCTGCAAATCTTACTCCCCAGTAATTTGGGGGTAGAGTTTCAGCTCTGGCAACTTTAGAATTATTTTTTAAGAAAGTTAAGTTATAAGAGGTTCTCATAGATTTCTAGTCATGGAGGGTTGCTCCTGTAAATTCAGTTCAGTAGAACTGCTTAAGAATTATCGGAAGAGGATAGAAAGAACATTTCCTTCACAACATTCTCTCTACAAACAATAAGAGTAACTACCTGAAAGCAATTTCCTCTCCTACACTATGGTTTAATATTAACATAATCATAAACACTTAAGACAGCATTCCCCTCACATGTCCATTATTAATCTCTTAAAGCTGAGTTATGAACAACATAAAACATTAATGCATCATGCCCTAATAATTGTTGTCTTATTAGAGCATTTGCCCCATATGGCTTGTTAGATGGTTTGTGTTCATAAGGAAGATAAGTTTCCATTTACCAGAAGATATTAAAAAAAACCCAGCATCCAAAACAAAACAACACACCCTGTCAATATTACTTCCATCAACATCATTTTCCTAAATTAATAAAAAATTAATGAGGCAGACAAAATGTAGTAATCTGGTTAAATATTAATTTAAGAGCACGTCTGCTGAACTTTGAGCAGTATTTACTGACAGCACCTGAGCCCCCACCCTGCCCTGCTCAGAGCAGCTCCCTTTGCTCACACAGGAGCAGGAAATCCCCCTCCCCCTGCTGAGGACCAGCTACGGCCATCACACTCAGCAGTGGGTGACCAGAGAGAGCTGAAGCCATGGCACCCACAACTCCAACATCTGCTCACCCCTCCCTGCACTTGCTCCACACCTAAGGAGCTGTTCGCGCAAACAGTCCCTCAAATGGAAAGTGCTGCCACAGACATCAAAGGAATGCAGCCAAGTGCTCATCAGCCTCTGAGTTGGTTAAAAAACACACCCCTAAAGAAGAGAGTTCTCAACCACACCTGGAACTTCTGTCTGTCCTCTGGACCTTCAAAACTTAAGCCTTCTAGTGTGTAGATTATTTCGTTACAGCAACAGGGTAAACTTGCATAGTTTTAAATTCAGTTGTATGACACTAAGTAGTTTGATAAACAAGCCACTAAATTCAGATTAGAGAAATGAGGCTTGTTTTCCAATTTCTGCTTCCTGCCTAAACACCACAATTGCTTGATCTTTAATTTTGAACTTTGCAGTCAGCAGACAGCGATCCTATGGGAGAGATTTATCTTTTGACAAACTTGGACCAGCCAAAAATATTGCAAAGATGGATTTAAAAAGATAATAATCTGTCTGACTATAAATAAATTTCCCATCAAAGCCATTCCTAACAGGGTTTCATTAACAGAAATGATGTAACTAATACCAATAGGTACATTTCTCAAGAGAGGAATGGTGGGGCAGTTCGGCCAGAGAACCTGGACATACAGGTCTGTGCATTCTAATTCCATCTCTGTCACCAACTGTCTTGGTGATCAGGAGCTACTCACAAAGTGTTTGCTTCAATTCCTCCATCTGTATAATGGCAATGATATCTAATTCAGAGGGATGCTGTGAGGATTAATTAGTTAATGTTGGTAAGTGCTTTGAAGATGAAAAGAGCTACAGAAGAGATAATCAGTTTTACAGTCTCTAAAAGCTTTTACCATGTCTGCAGAATTATTTTGGAGTACCACAGGAATATCATCGCAGAGAATCTGTCATTTATCACGTACACCCAGAAAAGGGGAGGGGGTAGGGGCTGGAGGGTTGGAAGGAGCAGGTATGAAAATATTTCAGTGTTAAATCATGTATCCTGTTCTGAAATCTGCAGACACGCAGCACAAAGCTCAAACCTCCTCTGTACAATCTACCTGTACACTGCTTCCACTTTCTTAAGAAAACAAACACCAAATGGCTTTATTGACTTGACACTTCCCTTTGTCCTAATTTGAAATTCAGAAACTACAGTGACTTTTAGGGTTCTTTTCTGTGTCTGTGAATACCCTGGCTTTTTCTCAGTACATTATATTATAAAGGACTGCAAGATGACATCCCATTCTCTGAAGACATGTCTTTAGGGTAAACTATATATATTTCGCTTTGGAAGATTTACTTTTGGTTGCCCAGAAAGTCTTCAATATAGCCCAGCTATATTTCCTGCCTTCCTTGGTTTTCATTCCCAATAATCAAAATAGAAGTTTGTAATGAAATAGTCAGAGTCCTCAAACTTTGCTAAGTCAGACAGGATACAGAAGCAAACATGGTTGAAAATTTCAGAAATTTTCTTAAAAGTAGTATTAACTCTACGTTACTCAGATTCTTTTATATCTCACATAAGAATAACCATATCTTCTCTTTGATTTTTAAGTAGAGCATTTTTCATGGATGATTTGAAACACATTAAAAGAATGTAAACTATTGATGCAACTGCTTCATAGCTTGTGGGTTTTCCTGGACAAATTGCTCCCAAATATAACTATTATGTACAGCATTTTGATCAAAAATATATTCTTGAATACACATTTTTCTAATGACCATCAGAAAAAAGAAAAAGAATTTTATTTGATCTGAAAGATGCTCTCTACATAGAGCACAACCAGACTTGAGTACAGGTAAGTGATATGTTAGTGTGCAAAGGTTACAAGGTGTATAACTGTGTTTACTACAAGGTAAATGCAATGCTGACTGGTACTGGCTTCAGATAAAATTTCTACAACAAAAAACTTCATTAAGCCATACTTTCCTCTTTAAAAACAGTGTCCAGTGGCTGTTCTACTGATTCTCAGTAGTTAGAGTACCACTAACACACAATGAGAAAATCCACATTCAATGTTGTTGTGTAATGAAATATATTTTGCTGCTACTTATAATCATTATGTTTTGGTCACAGCCCTTCCCCTACCTTATGTCAAATGTCAACACTGACAGGGCTGAAGAAAAAAAAGTAAATATTTCAGCGCACTTTTCTTTCTTAAGTCGTTTGAGCTTCACAAGGCAGTAATGATTATTTATAGCCCTTCTCTGCTCCCAAAGATGCCACCCACTACTCTCCCACCACATTTAATTCTGCAAGGCTACACTTCTGTTTTGTGAAAGTAGGTGGAATGTCTTGACTTAGATGTATCCTTTTACAAGGGAAAAGATTAAACAGTCTGGAAAAGATTCTGGATAACTGGACAATCCTTTGCTATTGCAATGACCCCCATTCTTACAGTCTGCCAACTGCCATCACTCTGCCTCGAAATAAGTCAGTTCTGCTGACCCCATGGAACTTTTCAAAGGTGAATCTCAATCCCTGGTAAGCTGGACAGATCCACTTGGATCATGGCCAGATGGTACCTTCCAGGTTTTTTATCCACATTTTCCTTCAGGTTAAATAGTCCTTTTTCCTTTCCCGGTATTTATTCTTAAGGCATTTATAACAAATAGTTATAAATTCAGATCCTTTCTCCTGCAGGCCCAATGTTTAAAGGCCTTTTAGACTCATTTACATGACCGGTTACCCATTATCCTAATTGTCATTGTACAGTATCTGACCCATTCTTTCCCCCCCCCATTTATTTAACATGAAAGAGCAGATTTTAAACACTACTCCAGAGCAAGGTCATTTTGACACTTCCCTGTGTATAGCAGATCCTCTGCCAGCTGCACATCCTGGGCAGGTTGCTGTGGTGGGGAGCAGCCCCCAGACCAGCCCCTGTGACCCGTGCCCTGTGTCCAGCTGACGAGCTTCAAACTCACAGTGCATTCTCCTGATCCTCAAGTACATACCCCAGAGCTGACATTATTAAACTGAAATTTCATGTTTGTTTCTGCTGCCCTCATGGCCACCCAGCCATTCTGTACCCTGGAATGACAACACCAGCAAATGTCCCCATGCTGGTGTGTTCCTTCCAGAGAACACAGGAGGAGGTGCTGTAGGTACCACCCCAGAGACTGCCTCACATCCCAGAGGGGCCTGGGAGAGGAGACATGCTGGGTTTCTTTTAAAAACCACCAAACTTGTGTATACCATGTGCATCAAGACTCAGGGACAGCCCCATTTTTTTTTTTTTTTCCTTTCACAAGAATAAATTCCTCAAAACCTTCCCATTATTCCATATGCTGCACTGCCTCCTGTGCTTCCTGCTTACCAACACATGATTTCCAATGAGTATCCAAAATCTCCTTCTGAATGCCCAGGACTTGGTGGACCAACCACAAAAACACTAATCAATAATTTCATGTTGCTACAGAGTAACCAATACTGGGGGGGGAAGCCAAACATGAAAAATTAAACAACTGCTGGGAAAACTGCTGCAGGCCAGTACCGAGCCTTCAAGCAGTGCTGCTGTGAGCTCGCAGGACTCCTGTTCATGCCTGAATTTTCCATGGAGTAATTGAACCTGACGGGAAACAATCTTAATACAATTAGAAATGCACAACTTGCCAACACAGCTCTATCAGTCATTATGCCAGATACTCCAGCAGTATTATCAAGTCCTCCACACAGACAAAACCCTCAATTATATATTTAATTTAACTCATCCAAATTCAGAGTCAATAAAAGGGCAACTATCCCCTTAAAAGAACCATCATCTCTGATCTCTAACTGTTGGTAATCAAGGAGCAACACACCTTCATTCCTGGGAATTAACAACAGGTCATCTTTTCCTTTACAGATATTTCCATTCTGTTCTGTCTGCACCAACTGTGCTTCCTGTGACATCAAACTTCAAAAATGAAGAATTTATCTTAGGTTGCCTACCTGACTAACATTATCAGAGCACATGCTGATCTATTACAGGTTCAGAAAAAAAGTTCTGGTTTTATGTTCATACTGGTCTTGATGAACTGTTTGCATGCCATCTTCACTTAGCCTTTCTAGGGCCCATTTCTAGGAAAAATTCCCATTTTCTAGGAAACGGTACACAACTAAGAAGGATAAGAACATGCTGGTCTATCTGAGATTTTCACACTGCAGAATTGGGGAAGATAGACTGTTACGGGTGTTTCTGCTGCCATCTTTTATCCTTCTTGCTATTTGATGTTCTACTTTAGCTCCAAAACTGCACATTTTATAAAACAACTCATACTATTATATGAGTTATTATATAACTCAACTTATATTGCCTGAATTCAGAACAGAAAGATTTAACTTAGCTGCATTTGCCTCTTCAAGAGATAACCAGCAATAGCTGTTCATGACGCTGCATGGCTAAACACAGGGAGGAAAGAAAGCAAAAGAGAGGGAATAGTATACTTCATAAAGCATGGCAAAACATATTGGCACATTCTTCCCACAAGAACTTTTGAAGAGAGACAGAATGCATTTTTGACTTCCTATTCTCATCTGTTTAACAAACAAAATTTTCAGAATTGTATTTATAGTTTTTCTTGCTCTAATAATGCACTAAGTGTTTATCTGAGATGAACTAAAAACCAAGTGAATTAGCTTTCTCTCTTCTTAATTTCACATTATTTAGTTTTTCAAAATACTTTTTAAACTACGTATGTTTCTTTCTTCTTTACTGAATTCCAGAGGGTAAGAGAAAGCGTGTCTGTATGAGCGTGACATACAGACATCATTTCTAAGTAAGCAGCTCAAGCACTGCTAAAATGAACACAGCAGCTACACACAAAAGTGTAAAAAAGGACAGAAAACAACAACAACAAAACCCCAAACAACCAGGGCAAATACTCAGAAAGCTGACTGTACTGAAGTGCAGAGTGCAGGGGTTAGGAACAATGAACTAGTCTGCCTGCATTGTAGAACTGTAACAATTGTCACTGCAGCAATATAGACACACACTACAATTACCTCAGTTTGGCATAATAACAATTAGTGCAGAAAAACAACAAAAGATAAATGAGAAGAAAATAAAAAGAAAAGACACACTTTAGTTAATTAAATTTTGTTTATTCTATGTATAAATACTATCTTACCTGATCAAAACCCAGAAACATCCTCCATCTCGTTTTGGATCCACTAAAGAAATAACAACACTCACAGCAGCGATTCATCAGCTGCAGCCAGCTCAGCTGTAGCTAATTTAAAGACTCACAAGCACAGCAGTACAAAATCAAGTGAACTTGGGCAGCTGAAAGTCCTTTAACTGTGCAAGAGCTCAGGTATCCCTTAGTTTCACCTGTGCTGTGTGTTCCAGCTGTGAAGTAGTAGCTAGAAGGACTGTTATAATGTAGCCCCAAGAAGGTTAATTAGAAACCCCATGTATTTCCAGAATCCAGGAATAACATTTCATTTCAAAATAGATGTTATTTTATACCTAAAATAAAATCACTTTAATCCCTTTCAAGTCACTTTGTTTCTTACACAGGAGAAAATATTATAACAAGAGTTCTGATCTCCTGAATCACAACCTCCTAAGCCACAAGGTTTGTTTTCAAACTTTAAATAGTTTTCTTTAGGTAATTCAATTCTCATATTTTGTAAAACAAATTACCATCCCCTAGAAACGGAATATGGAGAGTAACGGGGTAAAAATTACAGGAATACAGCTGAGTCTAAAGCTGAATTAACTTTTCACACTAACAGGGCTGTATAACACAGGAAGACATTTTTGCTGCATCAAGTTAAGCTGAGCTGGACTATCATCTCTTATTGGCAGGCTGCTGGCTTGATGAAGTTGTTACCGACATCCACAGACTCTTTGCCAACCAGATTCTTCTGCCTCACTCTCCTCTTGCAGGCTCTCAGAGCACTATGGACATGGTCCCTAAGCTCTTCCGTCTCAGAACACATTCCTCCTCAAGTCACAGCTCCTCTGATGGTATAAAGATGCAATAGCGCAAGAACTATGTTATAATATTTTAAAGCATGCAATATGTAAACATTACCTACTGAAATGCAAACTGTGGCAATTCTTGTGGTGCCAATATGAACATAAGGCAGATATTTCAGAAGTAGACCTGCTGGTTTGCAGAAATGACCTCCTGCTCAGATCAGCCCGACTGCTCATGCCTGGCACCTGGGATTGAAATCCCAGCACGTGAGGGGGGTGTTCAGCCTCCCTCTGTCACCTGCTCTGCCACAGAGGCACACGATGTGTCTCAACAGAGTCATGACTGGATCACTGTCAATCTCTCCTTACATAACAGTGATTTAGTTCTGAGAGAAAGGGTCATTCCCAAAATGCTGCCCTATGAAGAGGGGTTGTTTCTCTCAAATATTTCAATCACTAGAGCATTTTCAAGAATTAAGTGGTCCTTGAGATCCTACTCCCAGGCGTGATCTGCCTAGTAAGAACACTAATGGTAAAATTATTATACTGAAAAGACAGTTCTGCTGCAGCCAAGTTGGAGAATTTTACATGGCTATTGCATCCTCACATTAGGCTGAAAATCAGAAAGAATGCGAGTTCAGGCGCTGATCTTAGGGATGGATTGCTCAGAATGGGGTCAAAGTGCATCTTTCATCGAGGAGCTGGGCCTGGGCTGCCAGTGCTTTAGCCAAGTAACAAAGTTCAAAATGAGCTCAACTTCACACAAATATTCTTTTTATCTGTTACATCACATGATACTCCTAGTGGTATAGAAGCCCCAAGTATCAGACTGCGTTCAAAACGCAGAGGCTGCTTTATATTAAGCCTTTGTATGAAGGCGACTTTTCACAAATGACTTTGGCACAATCCATCATACCTAAAATGAAGCTGAAGTGCTTCAGAAAGCTGCCGGTCATGGGCTGTTGGCTAAAGAGGCTGAAGAACCTCCCTGACAAGCCTTTGACTTCAGCATAATAAATGTGTGCTATCCCAATGAGGTGGTAGAGGTTTATTTGATTTCAAATGCTGTGTTAGTTGCTTGGTACTAATACCACAAACTGGAAATGAAAAACATCTAGTGATATTGCCACTAAATAATTTATGCAGACCTTAATGTTGTCTATACAACATTACTCCAAACAGACTTGTTTCAGTGCCAGCAAGTATTGAAATATTCCCAATAGGAACTGATCCTATCAATCTGACCTTGCTCTTTATAAAAAGTCAATGTAAAGAGAAGAAGAAGAACAATCTAAACAGTGTTTAGCACCTTCAGCATCTGTTTGAAAACAAAAAGACCAGCATTTTCCTCGATAACTCATTCCCTGTTTATCTTAATGAAGGCAAAATAAGCAACAGAACAACTGTTGAATGGAATTACAATAAAATATATTTTTTTTTCAGACAAAAGGCCGCAAAATCAGTTTTCATTTGGCTCAGTGACTATCCTGTGTTTGAAAAGAATGTTACATATTCATTTCATTTATCATTTAAAGTCAGATAATCAGGAAGTCATTATGCGGCCTACACTGGGCAGCTATTCGATTAGAGCATAATTGAACACTGTAAGGCAGCCAAAGCTGACAGGTTGGGAATGCATAATATCCTTCCCATGGTATTTTGAAGCAGGGGATAACTGTAGGAAAATCATTGTCAATCAAAACCTGTCAACTGAGAGAGGCTGGAATCTCTGCTGCCTTGAAAGCAGGAACCCAGCTTTATTTCTTAAGCTCTTGAGGCATGTTATGCCTTCTGTGTTTAACAAATTATAAGGCATTGTTTTAAAAGATCATAACTGAAACCAGAAAACTTTATTTGGCCCCCTTGTCTTTGTCATTTATCTGCAGGAAAGCAGTGATCAAATATGAAAACAAGGGGAAAGGTTGGACTTGCTTGCCCAGTGTTTTAAACCTGGCTTTGAAATGTGCTGATTGCTGAGAACAACTATTAACCACTAACAGACACTCACACAAACCCCCACATGGCTTGCAAAAACATTGGCCTTCCAGTTGTTGAGTATTTAAATTACTGTTTAATACTGTAAGAGGCTTGAGATTAAAAAGTTATTTTTACTAAGAGACTTGAAACTATTTCCAGTTAGTAGCAAAGCAAGTTTTCTAATTAAAAGCCTGTTTGTTTCCCAGCATTATCAGTATGTATTTTAGTAGAAGCTTACGACTCCTTTGGCAAGCATCTAATGCATTTTTCTGAGTTTCTGAAATGTGCCCACACACATAGATCAGTAATGTGCACATCACTATTCTATCAAAGATCAGGGAAAAGCCTTACTGTTGTAGCTTTTACTTGTATAAATATTTTTTTTATCACTAGCAAGCAGAATAATAGGGCTAGAAGATGATGTCCAATACCACTGAAATACATCAACACATGTTCCAGCTACTCATGGGAGACTAAAAACTCTTTTCAGACTGCAGCATCTTTGAACAACTGTAGTTGCTATCACGGAAAGCAAATGTCTTAAGCTTTCCAGACTGTCTTTGAAGGCTGTGCTTCTCAGCCTCGCTGTCTGCACAGCATCACATGCCAGAAGATGTCAGAAGGTGGTCATGAGGTGATTAAATATATACATACACATACATATATACATATATATGTACACACCTGCAGTATATTTCTACGTGTGCCTGGTTAAACAAAATGGAGGCAAATAACAACTGACCACTGAAAGATTACTC
Organism: Gymnorhina tibicen; assembly: GCA_013399875.1. Lineage (NCBI taxonomy): Eukaryota > Metazoa > Chordata > Aves > Passeriformes > Artamidae > Gymnorhina > Gymnorhina tibicen. Next base: position 1,687,699 of record VXAZ01003899.1, read on the forward strand.
TCATTTCTACCAGGCTGCCACAATGGATTTCCCTTTTCTTTCTTTCCTGAAAGCTCAGTCTATATGCCCTGCAGATAAAAGGTTGAGAAAACTAGATGAGTGGGAAACACAAGCAGAAATCTCCTCATGTTATCCAGACAACACAATAACCTCTGATGGCCTCCATCCTAAATCATCCAGCCCACAACACTAACAAAGCCTGGGAATATAATGGAGCCTTTCAGCATGAGCTGTAAATCACTTGAGGTAATTCCAAACCCAAGGGGAGTTGTATTCCTGGCTAGGATAAATCCAAGCATTAGATGGCTTCCTTTAAAACAAAGGCGACATCTTGAGCTCTTTTGTGGGTACAGTGTCGGGACCTGGAGGGCAGGGAAGTCCTGCTTCAGTCTGTGCTCCATTCACTCCCCATCACTCCAAAGCCCTTGGGCTAGACAGTGAAATTTCCACGTACATGAAATTTCCTCAGTTCACTCCATGGAATTTGTCTATCCAGCATCTCACTGGCTGGACACTGGCGCAGCAACCAGAGGGGCTGGCATCCTGGGAGACCCCCTTGTCCCAGTGAGGAAAAGCTCCAGTGTGAAATGGAAAGGAAGAAAGAAAGAAAAAAGTGAGGAAAAAATTACTAGGAATGACAACATTCTGATCTGTATTCTCTCTAATTGTCTAACATTAAAATATTAACAAATACTAACTATGTTGTTCATGAGATTTCTCCAGAGTTATTTACAGATCGGCACCTGATTTACAGAAGAAAGACATACTGCAATTAGCCTTCAATATAATTATAATTCATAATTATTTTAGTACGTGTATTTATGCCAATTAATTTGTAAACTTGCAGATTTTCTATTCGAATAAGAAGTTCTTAAAATTACTACAGCCTTCCTGAGCATTTACCTTTATTTGACTTTCCTCACACTTTCTTTTTCTCCTTGCTGTCTGGCTTTTTGCCTTCTAATGCTAACAAGCACAAACAGGAGTAAATCCAGTGGAGCAGCACTAAATTGCATTATTCTTCCAGAGGTCATCTCTATCCGCTTTTTAAGGAACAGCCTAGAGTTTGTGCTCTGCTGCATTATCCCAGCTTTGTTACCTGATACTACAAATCTCCAGAGCTGCTGGGGATTATATCCAATGAGGAAAGAGGGGAGAAAATTAAATGAAGAAAACAAGAATTACTTGTCAGACGTTTCAGCCCTTTATACGTTTTGGGTTCTACAACCAAGTAAAAATATTAAATAATGGGAATTTTAATTTTTTTTTTAATGGGGGACAGGACTGTACTATAACTAAATTTGGTGGAAACATCTTTATATTCAAAATAAAAGTTTGAATGCAGACAATTCTTTTTCCATCTGACAGAGTATTATTCAACTGGAAGAATTTACTGACTTACAAAAAATTCAGCCCTTGGTTTCTTAGAAGCTAAAATAAGAGAGACACAGGATGGTCCTATGATGATGATTAAAATAGTATGAATAGTATGAAAAGTAGTAATGTATTTGTTAAAGTTATTTCAGCAGGACGTCTCCTCTTTCTATTTAATACCTTCCACAATTTCCTTTCATGAGGTTGTATTATCCATCTGGATTCCTGAGACCAGCCCTGAGCAACTCTGTCCCTTGGTTTAGATTAAACTGATGTATTTGTAAGGGATGAATGTCTCTTTTTCTGTTGACACCATCTTTCTACCTCATGTTATCTTGGCATATTTCTCTGTATTTTATCAGAAAGCTTGTTATTGAACACCTCCTCAAAATGAGACCCTGGGGCCTGGGGAAAATAGAAGGTTCCAAGTTCTTAAGGGGCTACAAATCTTTACAATGCTTCTGCTTCTGGAATAGGCTGACTCAACCCCAAATGCACACCTGAGTGCAATGAAATCTTTGGGTAGTTTTTCAGTTAGTGATGCCACTTTCAACCCAAATTCATTTCCATCTGGAATTTAATCACAAATTTGTCAAAAATCATTAAGAACCAGCAAGCTACACACAATTTCTTTTGATTCCTTCCCTCAAGCTCTCCAAACAGGACGATATTTCTAAATCCAAATTTATTTCAGCTGCTGTACAGCATCAAGTTTTATAACTGAACTGGACATTGCTACCAATTCCAGAGGGTTGCCACTGCCTTTCTTTGGTTTTGTACAGCATAAATGTGTGTACTGCAATTGTATTTACTGCTCACATAGTGTATACTTAGAATGTGCTCACAAGATTTACAAGGAGCAAAATTAATTTGTCCACAGTGTGTGTCAGATGAAAATAATTTTGTATTAAAAGTACTACTAGAATGGAGATATCAGGATGCTGATAAACGTATCTGGATGTAGTTGAGAAGTTTTAAATAAGTTCCACAGTATTCTGGCAAAAAATTAACCCTTCCACTGGTCACACTCTTGTTAAAAAAACAGAGCTACAGTTCCCATCAAAGTTGTACACCACTCAAAAATGTGAAGTATTCAACTTAAGGGTGTAAAATGGGAAGATCTAATTTAAGTAAGAGTCAAAGAGCACTCCAACACGTGGCTTTATGGGATTTTCAGTTATAACCAAAGTAACTGAAGATGTAAACAGAGACAGAAACGACTGTACCACCAAACATCTGCTTCATAATTGTTTGAACAGCAGATTGCTTACAAATCTCCCATCTATTTATAATCCTGGCATATACTGATACCTCTCCGTTTGTTCTAGTTTACTTAGAGGGTTACTGTTCAGTTAAAATATTATTTCCCATACTGATTTGTGGTGTTTACTCTATGAGATAAGAGCCCACTCTTTGAGACTTGGTTACATGCTGTTTGAAGTTGGGATTTTAAGAAATTAGGTAAGGAACCACATCTGGCAGTGATCTACATTATTGGTTATCAAAGGTTTTACAGCACTGCACAGCAGTACAATGTTCATCATAAAAGACAAACATCTTTTATCTTGTTATCTGAAGATAAAATGGAGACCAGGTCTGTTGCTCCCAAACATGTCTTTAAGAATAAGCTATAAAATTCTGAGTTCCACATAGAAATGTATTTTAAAGTGCAACGATGCAGAGCATTTTTTTCCATAACTCATAAAATTAAAAAATAAGTTGGAAGTGATTCCTTATTACAGGTCTTTATTATAATAAACTTCATCTAAAGAAATGTTCTTACATACAGAGTTAACCCTAGCAATTAAGTCTCTCCAACAAAAAGGGAAAATATGAAATTGGAAAAAACTACTGACATTTAAAACCTTCCAATGAATTACTGTGAGACTGAAAACATCTGAGATGGTCAAAAAAATACACGGGCACATGACCACACTAAAGGCAGCACCGTTTCACCAGATGGTTTTATAGTGGCTTAAGAAAAGATTTCTACCTTTTATTTTTGAATGTGAGGCAAACCCTTGCCCTCTAACCTCATCCCTCTTTCCATAAAGCATGTATGTAAAATTTTCATTTAGCATCTTTAGCAATCTTCCATTGGGTTTGAATAGTACATTTTCATTTCATTCATCATTTAAAGACAGATAATCAGAAAGTCATTACATGGGCTGACACCGGGCCCTGTGCTCGATTGTATTGTAATTGAGCACTGCAGAGCGTGTGCCAGATCTAATGGATAATGAATATATTATGTCAGCAGAACCGCCTCAGCAAAGCTCCTGGGGAATCACAGGGGGTACTGCAGTGACATGGAGGGTCACAGATGTTGTGCTGATTTACTGATGGAGTGATTGTGTAATTAGGTAATCAATGGTGGGTAGAGGACTATATGTGGACAGCTAATTTTATACAAATAAAGACCATGCAAAGGCTCATATTTAGGACAGTGTAAGATGATATTTTGGTCTGGCTTAATTATTCATAAATTCTCAATGATACATCTGAACGTCTGATGGTGGAAGGCCAGCAGCAGAGGTCTGACTCCAATTCAAACACTACAGCGACCTATTTTCACAAACTTTTTACAATATTATCCCTGTAATTGAGAAAGCTCAAATTTTCTACCTTGATTAAAATAAAATTCACCTTGCTTTGTGTTAGAGCTATAGTATAACTTTTAACATTTCATGCAGAGGTAAAAAGCAGTCATGATAAAAACATGAAACCTCTCTAAACATTTGCTCTACATTTACTCTGCTCTCACTAAGAGCATTTAGTAATATTTACTTCATTCTGAGTGACATCATATTTAAACAAGAAATGTAGAGGCAGAATGTTCACATCCTAAATTTTGTTATAAACATTATGTATATTTGTAGTAGAAATGGATTTTAATAGAAAAATGTTACTTTTTTAAAAAGTCAGATGATTGAATGCTTTACTTAAGATGATGAACAGTAATTCATATTTATATCCTTTTCCTAATTATGACTGGCTGTATAACAGCAGCTTCTCTCTCATCTGTCCCTCTCTCCCTACTTCCACTTTAGTGTAATTCTGACACTTGGCTTCACATCCTGTGCTCAGCAAAGGTCTGTCTGATCCAAGCCCTCTCTGATGCAGGAATACACCTGTCTGGTTTCCAGTCATGTCAGTGACAGTGTCTCAGTTGGGGTTTTGGCAGCTGTAGGAACTTCCCCACGGTGTCTGTGACAACAGCTTCCAGTCGGGGTTTGGCATCCGTGAAGGTTTCCTCCCAGGAGCCTGTGGTGGGTTTGCAGTGACATGAATCTTTAAGGAAAAATGTTATTTACTCACCACTCAAAAATATAAATATAAATTAGGGAGACAAAAGGTATGAGCAGGCAAAGGCCAGCAAGGATGGTTATCACTTACACCACTTTGTTTCATCCATGGCAAAGGGCAGCAGATGGCTTCTGCTCATTTTCTGCCTTTCTTCTTCTCTAAGTCTTTGCCAAACTGTCAGATTTCTACTGACACCCTGGGCAGTAATTTACTCAATTCCCCTATCTTTACTATGGACATAGGCTCTTCTTTGATGCCAGGCTTTAACCCTGGAAAGAATAATCCATTCTAGCCAGAGGGAATCCAAAGAGAGAACATGCCTTAACAAAGCAGGACAAATCCTTTTTTTCCTCTTCCCTACTACACTCCTTTAATATTTCTTTTGGGGCAACTCAAAAGGGCACAATAGGTAGGGCACAATAAAGAAGCAAATGGAAAAGCAAGACATTTTCATAACAAGTAACAGATTTTTCTCCATTTACCACAATCAGAAATTTCAGGGGGAATGATAAAATTTTGATTCTAACATGCTTTTTCCTGTACCCAAGCTACAACTATTTGCAATTATGCACTGCTACACGAAAATATTTCTATCCTGTTTAAGGATGCATATATAGAGCATGCTGTGTTTAGATCAACCTAAACTTCACTATTAGATGGTTTAACACCTCCTCCCTCTCTTCCCACCTCGGCTTTGTGCACCCATCACTAGCAACCGTACATTAGTACATGGAATAAAAACAGGCTACCACTTTTCATTACGTTTTTCCAACTATTTGTCCATTTTCTGCACCCTACAATGACAGAAATATTCGTAAGACCCTAATGCTACAAATCCTTTGCTGCAATGAATTTTGGCAAATAAGTATAAAGTATTTTACAGCTTTTTTCTTGGTCTTTGATTACTTTTCCATAAGTTTGATTACTTAAGGTTCTACTGGGCTTCCTGGATGGTGAGTTTTTCTTTCTTCAGCTCCTACGTTAACAGAAAAGTATTCCTCCTCCCAAATAATCTCTCCTTTCCCTGAGTCCTGAGCAGTAGACAGGTACATCTGCTACTTGGCAGGACCAGAGCAAGAATTGCTGAACCAGGCTCCCAGCACAGGACAGTAATTCTTCAGCCTGGGTAATACCTATCAAATGTGTATCAGCTTAGAGTTTTTTTCCTGAATGAATTTCACAGTCCACAGACTCTAGAGAGCCAACATTGACAATCTCTTTCTGAAATTAGGACTATCTTTCTGTTACAGAGTACTGTAATCTTGACAGAAATTCTACTGTAATTTCAGAGAAAAACTAAAGGACAGCTTAAGTTTCAAAATAAACTTCCTATTTTTATTCACAGACATGACTAGGAGATATCAACCGTTTTTGTTTAAAAAGCCCTTAAATCTCTATAGGACTATCCAAGTATTGAGCATGGACGGCTAAAAGAAAACAATTCAAAACTCACCATATACAAGGAGGATTTGCTGGCAAACATAGACCAAAGTAAAGCTTTGCTTAGAATTCCAGCACATTCCAGCTGCAGGGAACTCCTCAGGCTATCCTCAAAAGTGGTAATGCCATTATCAAGGGGAGGTAATGTTTTTGAATGGTGCTTGGTAATGCTGCAGTATATTTACGATGATAATGAGATAAAACAGTCATTTCTAAAAGATACTAGGAAATAAAAAGATGTATTTATTTAAGTAATGAAAACAAGCAATGTCTAACTGCCTCTCAAACCAGCCTATCTTAAGTATAATGAAATTCTGAATAATGGTTTTACTGGTTTTTAATGTTCTTGCAGTGTTTAGCCCTTTAAAAAGTACATAAGAACAAGAGGATGAAAATTCTTGGAGATATAAAGAGGTATGGCAGGAGCAAAGTGTGCTCTGATGCTTTACAAAATCTTGAGAAAGGTGGTGAAAGATGTTCAGACCTGCCAGAGGAGGAGGAGGGGGTAAACAAAAGAAATGCTAGGATGAAAGAGAGGAATCTTTCATAAGAGTTCCTCAATTTTTAACCAAGAACAGAGAGAACAGTCTTCATACATGAGAATCTGTTCAAAGCACAGAGAAGGAAGGGAGGAGAGGAAAAAAAGAACACACTAAGTAGAGAAAAATGAAAGGAAAATGAAACCGGGGTGGATGTGGATAGAATGAGTATAAAAATGTTAACCCTAGCTGTTACTATTTCTAGTGAAGTTTATTGTTTTTAAAGTACAGACCAGGCAAAGTCTTAACTTAGATGACATGCAATGTTCTTGGCCAGATCTTTATTACCATGTTACTTTATTATTTGCAACCTCCATAGTGCTCAGTGTGGATCTTATGGTTAAAGCACTGGTAGTATTTTTGCAAACACCATAGAAAATCAGGTTTAAATAAATTTTATCAAAGGACTCAAATGCTGAGCAGGAATAACTTGGAAGTATTATAAAACAGGACACAAAATATTAAATAAACAATTATATTAACAAGTAAACCAAAATTATTAAAAATTTAAAAGTAAAAGATATTTAATGCTGAAATTAAACAGAATCTATATTATTCAGATTAATTGTTCCCTTTCAAAATGTCACAAGAGTTACTCAGTATAAAGCATTAAATTATCTTAAAAACATTAAATGCTTAAAAAGCATTTTAAAAGAATTTTATTAACTTTAAGGTCCCTTGAGTTCAATATAATTAAAAAACTTCTTTTTCTTCAATTCTTTTGTATGACCACAGGGCTTCTATACTTTTAATCATCTCCATTGGTCAATATAAATCTTGTTCTCTTTCCACAAAAATAAGATGTCTTGCTCATTCTTAAATTTAGAGACCTTTTTACATGCAAAAGAGGATGTAGCATTTTACTTCTGAAAGAAATACATGTTTTTGCGAGGCTTTTCTAAGTTTTATTGGAAGTATCAACACGTGAGGTGTGGAGGCTCACCTTCAGTTTCTATGGTTTCATGACAGATTATTGCTGGTATTGCAGCTTGTTGCTGTTTAACAGGAACTTCAATGATAATTACTGCTCAGTATTAATGTCCTTCATTCAGTCCTTGTGTCACCCACCCCCAGAGCTCAGGGTCACCCTGGGACTGTGTTGGACAGCTGCTGACACTGTGCTGCCAACCCTGTAGCAGGCTGACTGTACTCACACACTTCAACAGCACCTTGGTGCTTCCTTAATGCCATCTATTGCACCCCTTTCGGACAACTGGAGAAAAACTATACAATTCCATTAAAAATTCCACTTCTAAGGCATTGTATAATTTGTACTTGATAGGGACTTCTTTTCTGCAAGTCTGCTTCTATTGCATCAGAAATGAAAAATGGATTACTTTATCTCCTACTCATGTCTGAACTTCGTCTGAAAAACAGAGGACATTAATCCTGAAGGATTAACCAAAAGAGAGGAATGGATGTTCTACACTTTCTCCCTCAGTTTGGTATCTCTGCTAAGCCGTAGCATGAACTGTACATATAAAATTTTTCCTTCAACTCATGTACCCTAAAGAGTTTTGTCCTTGCCAGCGAGGAAGAAGTTACGGCAAAGTGTGTGATAGAGATTATTTTTAATGGAATTTTTCATTGCTAAGGAAGTAATGATACAGCAGCCTTACAGCACAATGTCTTATTCTAGAGATGAACTGTCATTTTGTTCATGTCATTCAAACAGCAAACTTTCCTTCCTTTCCCTATAAAACCAAACATTCAGCGTTCTCATCATTTGAGAAATTTAACATCTCCAAAGAGGCCCAAGAAAGCATTATTGCATGCCACAAATAAGTCTTCAAGTTTAAATGATCAAATGCCAAATATTAAACACTCATTTTTTCTTGTCAAATTGATATTCTTCTACTGTATGTTTAAGGTACAACTTACATAACTTCCATTAACTTGCTGGATTTCTTGGGGGCAAAAAGGAGTTATTGTTAGGCATTTTCTAAATGTCAAAGAAAAAAATATTTAGAACATTTCCTTCTGCAAATTCTCCCAGTACAGATTTTGAAAGACAAGTGACCACACAGCAATGTCCACAATCTCTTCCTTCTGTAATGCTTACAACTATTTAGTGTTTGGAATATTTTTTCTAAATTTTTGGACATTTTTTTTAAAAATCTACTTGGGAAAATCCCTCATCTTTATGCATTCAAAATCTCATGGCACTCTTGATGGGTGATAAGTTGTATTTCATATAGCTGAAGCATAACAGGAATAAATAACTCATGTTATTCAAGGCTCCAACTCAAGGATCAACTTCTTTGAGGATTTCATGTACTATTTCCATTCAATTGTTAAAATATTGAACACAAACAACAAATGCACTATCACCAGAGATTTTCAACTCACAATTCCAACAAAAATACGTGTATACAGAACATTACATAGGCATAAATATAATTGATGTTAACTCATTTGCAGGTGCAATAGGTTGAACCTGAGTTGATTGACAGGTTCCCGAGCCAATTACGCTTTCGCAATTTTGCATATGAAAAGCCCGTGCAAGGGGGGGAGATTCCTCTTTGTTTCTTGCCTCAAGGGCCAAGGCGTGCCCAAGGGGACCCCCTCGACCCCTCGGTGCAGCCGTGGCGTGGGGCCAGCCCTCCCCCCCAGGGGAGAGCTGTCCCGGCTCCGCAGGCAGTGTGTAACCGAGATCGTGTGGCCCAGATGGTCTGAGGCTGGCGTGACCCCGCATGGGGCTGGCAGGGCCTCCCTGCACCCAGCACGGCTCGTGCCAAACCAGAGAAACGCCACACACCACAGCCGACAAGGACACCTTTTCTTTCAAGTCAGCGAGGAAGGAAGAGAAAGTAAAGTCCCATGGGATGAAGCTGAACATGGTGACCCCAAGGTCAGAAACAGAGGGGAAGGGCGAGACCACGTGGGATGGCAGCTGACTGACCGCGGGAAAAGATGGCGGCCGCGCTTTTGGCACGCAGCTTAAAAATGCTTCTTGCAAAGCTGTAGAAAGAACTTTAATCCATTTGAAAAAACTTGGGGCAATTGGAAATTCTTGTGCAGCCTGTGACTTTTAAAGAAAGGCCCACGCTAGGCCATATAGAAGTTGTGAGAAGCTGTTAGAGATTGGAAGCAGAGAACCTTTGCTTTCAGGCTGAGATAACTCATCCTTAAAAGACTAAAACCCCATAGTTTTTTTTTCTGTGGCCCATGACTTGATAGTGTGGAAAGACTGCAAAAGATTCATGGGAGAGATACCTTTTTCACTTCAACAGATTGTTTCTCCAGGCAGACTGAACTGTTGGTTTGTGAAAATTCTATGGCACAATAGAAGAACCTCTTTTCCTTAAGCATAAAAAGACTTAAAAAAGGGCAGCTCTGACGAAAATGCCATGTTGTTGTTTTGTTTTCACTTGTGAAAGGTTTGTGGTAAAGGAGAAGGTATTGGGAAAGAAAGGTGTTTAAAGGTTTGTTTTGATTTCTTATCATTTATTTTTTTCTCCACTTTTCATTCTGTTGGCAATAAACTTTTCTTTATATTGCAACTGTTTAGGTGTGGACCTTGTTTTGCCCCAAAGTTTCTTTACATTTTCCTCAATAAACCCATATGCCCCTTATGCATATAATTAGATTTCACGTGTTTGGCGTTTCAACCAGCATCAAACCACGACAGCAGGATCTTTGCAATAAGATTGCACTGCTATTTTTAAGCCCCCAAGGAGCAAAAGCACTCCAGAACACCTCTGATTTAAGTGGGTACAGTCCCTTACACTTGAAGTTAAGACAGGCCATAATTCCTTTGCTGAGTTACAACACAATGCTTAAAAACAGACTTATGCATTGAAAACATTTATAATTCAACCTCAAACAAGCCTCTGCTCCTAAGGCTCATATACTAACTGATCTACAAAAAGACCATTTCCTGAAATTCATCTCTTCAGCTTTTTGTTGGTATAAATATATAGAATGGTTTGTAGTCTTCTTTATTTCTGTCTTGGAGAATGTGGTGAATACTTAAGAAAATCTTTTTTTCTCCCTAACCTTCATTAGAACATACATGCTAGATTTGTGCTTTATTTCTTCCTTAATTTCTGTTTTACATGGTGGCCTAAAAGCATTTCACAGGTGTTTGCTGGAACTCATTAGACTATTTGGAACTCCTTCATGCTCTCTAAAAGGCAATTAAAATGTGTCTGCAAATTACCTCATGTGGTCTGAAGCACAGCTGCCTCTTATCCCCCTGTTACTACGTGGTGTGTCCAAACAGAATAGAAAAACTGCTTTGATACCTGCAGTTTACAAAGGCAAATCATGCCTTCATGAGTGACAAAAATCCTCTGCTTGCCTCTTAAGTCTTCAATGCGATTGCCTTTGTTGCAACAAAAAAAAAGAAGTTTATAACAAGCTAAGAGACACAACTAGTTAATTAGGTAGCTAACAGAAGTAATGAGAAACCAGCAAGTACTCCCATAATTCAAAGAGTAGTTGCTGCATACATAGAAAACCTAGGTGTGTGCAGGTGAAGCATCTCTGCTTCTAAATGGCTAAGATGCCTCGGCTAGTATTTCTATTTCTTGTTTCTACATAAAAAGGAGGGGTGAAAGAATCCATTATTCCAGCAGGTGTACTTACAGAATTTATCCTTATTCTGCAAATATCTGGCAATTAAAACCACAGTTTGAGTTTATATTTTAGCTACTTCTCAGAGAGACCAAATTTGCTAAAGTAAAGACATTTTTACTGCTTTCTCGATCCTTACTGAACTCCCCTCTTCACTGGATATTCTGCATGAGCAAAGACTGAATGAATTTTAAATGTTTGTGTTTTAGCTTTTTTGTCCAGTCTACCTTATTATTAAAAATGAGTTGTTTATGACACTGAACATTTATCTTTTGCCATCAAATGCTGACAAAATAAAATTCAACAAGGTTTTTAATAAATTGCTTTACTATATGTATTTGGCAGTTCCAGAGTAGCACAGTGTTGTGTCTAGAGCAGAAAGGTCCACCTCCAACATTTCCTTTCTGGCCAGCAGCAGAAAGGATAAGACATGTCTGGCCTTTTACACTCTGGGGTGATGCAGAATCCAGAACAGCTTCCACGCTATAGCCCCATCCTTTTATCTCCCCTCTGTTGCAAAATCACCAATATAACTGGCAGCAAGAAAGGCTGCAAATCCTTTAACCCTCCCTGTATCTTCAGCACCCATCACTTGTAATTTATTTTGAGCTCTAATGATTGCCTCGGCCCTTTCCAGCTAGAGCCAATCCCCCATCCCACCCCACACACAATATTTTTCCACTTTTTCTCTCCACTCAGCCATGATCTCCATTGAAGCCTCTGTGGTCACAACACTCCATTACACCCAGCTGAAAGAATACTGAACAACACCTGTATTTATTCCAAACAAACTTTCATCTCTCCCCTTTCTCAGGTTACTCTCTCTCTTTCCTTTTACTCTTCTCTTAGTCCTTAATGCCCATTCTTTTTTTGTTACTTTTTTCCAGTAAACCATAAAAGATTGTGTTAGTTTTGCAGGGCCTGGTTTTTGGTACCAGAGAGGGCCACAGAGGTGGCTTCTCTGAGAAGCTGCTGGAAGCTTCCAACATGTCCAGCATCCCCAATCCCTGACTCTGAAGATGAACATGCTGCTGGCCAAAGCTGGGCCAATGAGAGAGGTTGGTAATGCCTCTGTGAGGACATATTTAAGAAGAAAATCAAAACAAAGTGCACACAGTTTTTTCTTTTAGTCAGAGAAGGGGAGGAGGTAAGAACATATGAGGGAAACAACATGGAGACACCAAGGTCAGTGAAGAAGGAGGGGGAGGAGGTGCTTCAGGTGCTGGAGGTGAGATTCCTCTGCAGGCCATGGTGCAGACCATGGTGAAGCAGCTGTGCCCCTGCAGCCCATGGGTCCGTGGGGGATGCAGAGATTCACCCACAGCCCCTGGGGAAGGTGCCCACCCCGGAGGGGGTGGATGCCTGGAGGAGGCTGTGATCCAGTGGGAGACCCGGTGGAGAGAGGGGGCCTTGCTTCCAGGCTGGAGCAGCCTGTCCTTGGAGGACTGCACCCCGTGGAAAGAGTGACCCACACTGCAGCAGTTTTGGGAGGACTGTGTGCCCGTGAGAGGGGGCTCACGTTGCAGCAGTTTTAGCAGGACTGCTGCTCATAAGATTGGAACCATGCTGGAGAAGTTCACAGAGAACTGTCTCCTGTGGGAGGACCCCACAGTCTCACAGGGGAAGACTCCTCTCCCAGAGCAGTGGAAGAAAACCTTGGGTGATGAAGTGACCAAACCCCCCTGCCCTGCCTCCCTGCACTGTCGGTGGGAAGGAGGGAGGGGTTGGGGGAAGAAAAGGTGTTTTAAGGGCTTATTTTACNCCCCCTGCCCTGTCTCCCTGCACTGTCGGTGGGAAGGAGGGAGGGATTGGGGGAAGAAAAGGTGTTTTAAGGGCTTATTTTACTTCTTATTATCCTCCTCTAACTCTGTTAGTAATAAATTCATTTTGTAACTTTATGCGGAACCAGTTTTGCCCTTGGAGTGTTTTCTCCTGGTCCTTATCTCAGCTCATGAACACTTTGTTAATTTTTTTTCTCTCTTCTGCCCAGCTGTGGCAGCGAAGAGTGAGTGAGTGGCTTTCGTGGGTGCCTGGCCTTGGGCCAGTGTCAAACCACGACAGTTTTGAGTAAGTAATTTCCATGCATTTTAAACAAAGCAGTTTAAAAAACAACATAGTGATGCTAAACAGGAAACTTTACATGAGCCGTGCCAACTAAATTGTGGTCTCAGGAAGACTCCTGTGAAAGCAGCTGTGGGTCTGAAGGCAACCCTAAATATATTCCACTTTTTCAAATGCAGTCACATACCACTAACAGGGAGTGCAGTTCCTGGCTTACACTGCAGTTGCTAACATGTACAGGAGACTTGCAGATTACAGCGAGAGCCATCTGAAGATATGGAGAAATGAAGTGCAGTCTGGAATATAACACCCATAGCAATTGCACAAAACAGCAAAATCCTTTAGGTGTGATCCCCCAAACTGTTATGTAAACCATTTTAATAGAGTTAGTAGGTCTATATATTCAAATATGAAAAAAACCCCAAACAACAAACATGGAACCCCAAAGAATACCATATTTCCTGCCCCTGAGTCTTTACAGCACAACTGTGAACAAACAGCACATTTTTCTCCAAACAGCCTCAGGGATAACCTTGTCTTTCATATGAATACAAGGTTATTAGCTTTGTCAGAGTCTTACAAGACATCAAAGTAATTGTTTTGGTTCCTGATTACACAATTGTTTTCAATGATCAGAAATAGAACTTATCACAAAATATTCAACCACCAGATTTACACAATGAAACCTCCAATAAGCTAAACAATGCACTTATTTAAAAACTCCGAGAGATGCTGAATTCCTACATCACCTTGTCTAAACTATATCCATCGTAGCTGCTTACTAAATGTATTGTTGTGGCTTATAATGTGATTATGTGAAGTAATCATCATGGTTTTATCCAGATTTCAGTATCACAAGAGAAATTAAAAATTGTATTTCAGTTTTAGAAGGCTGAAAACTTCTTCCTAGTATAAGAAAAGGATTAAAATGCTACCAGTAGATAAATTATTTTCCTACATGATTGTTGAGTACAAAGACCTTCCCAAAGCTTTGGAATACATCTAAGGAAAGTTCCTTTAAAACAGAAATATCCTGAAACAGTTGAATGTCCTTCTGTGCTCAGCTGACATACAGTCAGGCCCAGGTTGAGACAGATAGACACACACTGTTCATTACATTAACTAAACATTTTTGTGATTTTGTAAATAAAAGGCACCCACAATTAAATGCATGAAGTAGTGATATGACACAGTAATTATACTCTTTTCAGAACTGAAGAAATTTTGGGCTGTCATCTTGTAAATTCTTATATGACTTACTCTAGTGGTGATGTCAGTGACTGTTCTGAATTCCATTGCTTTGAAGGCAATTTAAGATCCTATTTTTATACTAATGGGAATTTTTTAGTTTAACGGCCGGACATGTTATGTCACAACAAGTAATGCAGCATATTTAGTACTGCCAGTACTCTAAACCTTGACTTGTTGAACTTGTAGCAAAGTCATGTAGAAGTTTTACTGATTAAATCTAAAAGTTCTCTATGTATGACTCACTTAATTATCAGCTTCATCTGTAGAAGGATGAGTCATGTAAATGTCTTGCAGGACCTATTTCTCAATAAAGCAAAATTTCCATTTATTTTAGAAACTAAAGATTAAAAAGTGGACAAGAATTCAGGAAAATAGTGCCCATTTTCATTCCAATTTGTTTTGCTAAAAATTTCAGCAGTGTACTGTGCATATATTTTAGACTTAAAGGAAATGTGTAAAAGAAGAAACTACTTTTGATGTTCATAATGAGTAAGCAAAAGTTATGCCTTTATTATATTCCTACCTGTCTAGTTACTATTTTAACCTTAACTCCTTTGGGTTGTCAGTTTGCACTGTTCTTCTTACCTTAACTGAACTTTTTGGGAAGTGTGCCATCTTTTATGTGTTTGTGTAGCAGCTGGAATAGTTGGAGGAACTGCAGCTCCTACGTACCACAAAATCCAGTGAGGCTGCTCATCTGCTTTCAATTATGTATTAAGTATGTGCTGAATCATGTTAAAAAGATCTTTCTCTTAATGTCAAATTAAATACATTTATTCCTCTTCATCCTACAGGTGTATCATTTTCATTTCACTGGAGACCATTCCACATATCTCAGATACTGTTAGTGGTACGTTCTCCTCTGCCCTCCCAAACTGGCACCACCTGTCAAACTGATTGACATAATTTAAATGACCTTATCAAATACAAATTGTAGTGGAAATACTGAAAGACTTACACAGAAAAGTTCCAGGTTAAAAAAACCCCAACCTGATTGCTTCTCCTACGGGGTTCCTTTTTGGTATAAAAGAGTATATAAACCAAACGTCTGCCACCAATTTTGTACTTTTACAAGCACTAACATTTTAACAGCAGAAATGTTAAATATCAAAGTAATAGATGAGCATTCCACTAGAAGGCAATTTCACTAAATACCACAGGTATTAATCTTTCTGAATCTTAATTACACCCTTTTGACATATTATCCTTATCTGACCTTTCCTCCAGAACTGCACGAGTAGATGTGAGGTTGGCAGGCAAGCTCAGTCCTGCCTGCCACCCAACATGCATCAGTTTAATGCAAAGAATGAATGGACATAAAGATGCAGCTCATGTTCAGCACAGGAAGTCATTAAGCCACTATTTTCTGAAACTTATCTTTCAAGTCCCAGCATTTGTTCCAGGATTTTCCAACACCTTCCCTTTCCTTGCTTTGGTGATGCCTCAGAACATAGGGTTTTAATGAATTACTAACAGTGTAGAACTATAAGATATTGCCAAAGAACGAAACTTTTTGACCTAGAACCATCCAAGGAACATTTAAAAACAATTAGTAATGGCAGGCCTTAATTGAAGAAACTGAATTTCAGTTTAGATTAGTAAGGCCTGGCAGTTCCAAGATTAAAAAAGTAATGAGTCTGCCACTAAGCCACACTTACACCAATCAATACCAAAAAGTATCCAGATTTTATTAGATCAACTAAATAAGCAGAAGTGGGTAACTTGGGTATATAAGATTTAGGAAGTGTTGTGTGAGAGGTGGAGCCTAGAGGTGGTGCATGGGAGAGCCAAGTCCTACTCTGACCTTAAGCAAGTTACTTGATGTTCCTTGGTCACAGTTCTCACAGCCACAGAGATGTTTGAGACATTCTTTCTTAATGTAATCCACTTCTATCTGATGTTCACATTGTTCTTCTTGACACAAATCTAAGGCAACTTTTTATCATGTTCTACAACTTGGTGCTCAAAATGAGGTTTTGCATTATAAATTCTCAGCTTGAAGAATGTGCAGCACTAAACTATATGTATCCTACAACTGTTTTATGACAATCCCTGTTGTCCACATAGTTCTCAGCATGGCCTGTTAGGCAGCAGTGGTCCCTGCCTGTACCCTAAAGGCCTTTCAGAAACCATCTAAGAAACTCGCTAAAGTACCTGAAGGGAGGATGGCACTTTGTAAACCAAACCAAATTGTTACAGTACTGCATTAAAGCTGAAAGTTAAATATGAATAGTTGCTCCAAACTAGAGGAAAAGAGGAAAAGCTCAGGCAAATTTTTTGAGTCAAAAAGCTTGCCAAGTCAGTCTGAGACTTATGGTTGATTTTTTTAGATTTTTTAAACATTTTAATTACCTTGTCAGCAATTTTGGAGATGCATGATCACTCTCAGGTGCATCATTAAGCTGAATATAGCCTTAAGATGAATTCTTACAATTTTTTGTGCAGAATTATACTTGAGCAGAAACAAATTGAACAAATAATATTTGATAAATATTTACTTTGCAAACCTGCACTGATTGATTTTCCTTAATTTTCTGTTTAAATTTATATTGCATTAAGAATTGCCATTTTTCTGGTGTTTTGTTCATTCAAAAAGGTTAAATGATTATTAATTCTGACTAAGTAGCAGAGTAAGTGTCCTTGAAATCTATGATCGTTTGATTGGGGCTGTTGTTCCACTTTGTTTTATTCTTCACTTCCTCTCATGTTCCACTATCAAAGTGACTTTCATAGTTTATATCCATGCACTGGAGAGAATTAAGCAGAGAGCTCCAAAACTCTGACTTGTGCAAATCCTAAACAGCTTTAATAAGAGAATATAAAATTGTATCTCCGCCGTCACTAAAGTATTCACAAATGGCATCTTTTTTCATTAAACCCGCTGGATTACATACAATCAGTGCATATGGTGCTCTTTTTTTCTGAGGAACGTGTGTTTAGATGCCTAATCACGCACTTCTGAGAATGGGACTGGCTCTTAAAATTTTGGGTGTCCAACACTGGACTTTGAAATCTGTAGGAAAGGTGAGAAACAGGAACAAGGTGACTACTTGGCACACATATATGGCGATGATGGGGAGAAGGATACTAAAGGATGGCCCAATTTCTTCAGCTCTGCTTAAAGCCCTAATGAAAGGTATGGTTGTGAAAATGTCTCTCCTATTATTAACACCAAAAGCACACACGGTATTATAAATGCAATTTTAAAATTAATTAATTTAATGTGGTTTGTGTCTGTAGAGTTTGGATTTTATTGGTTGTGGAGGTAAGAAAAGATTTTCAATATTGATGTAGAGCAATGCTTATTATTGCTCCATGGATTAACTCTCACATTACTGGTGTCCTGCCCAAAGGTATTGTACCTAGTGGATTAGGACTTCAAATACTTCAAGGACACAAAAGCTCTTTACAGTAAAATCCAAGACTCTAGTAATTATTATCCAAGTCTTTCAGTGGTTTTTTGATGTTTGGGTTGAGCTTTCGGCAAAAAGATTTAAAAAGAGAGAGAAAAAAATGGCAAAAAATATTTTCAGTTGATATGAGAGTCTTCAATGTCTCATCTATTGATTTTCTTCCGATCTTTAAATTCACAGTGTGACTTATATTCCATGAAATAGGGTCATTGACATCTGAAAACGTACTACGAAAAATATACACTTCATATCCCATGGACTGAAACACATAATTGTCTAATGAAAAGGTTATCCAGTGTGTTAAATCCATCACTTACAGAATTTTTTTTCTTGCTTCTAAATGAACAGATTTTGCTGCATTTTAAGAGAGGAAAAGCTTCATGGTGACTGAAAAAGTCTGTGGGCACTGTACTGTTTGACTGTGAGCTTGGAGCCTCAGTTCTAATTTCATTTAATGGAAGATTTTGTACAGTAATATTCCTAAATTGGCTCCGACATTAACACACTCCCCGACCTGAAAACTCTTATTTTTGTACTACTTACTTTCCTATTGCCTACATGTGTCAGAATAGAAAATAAAGAAGGTCTAAGATTTAAAGAAAACCTTGAATTACCTACTGATGAACAAAAGCAGTCAAAACCATTAGCAAGCTGTTCGTCAACATGAAACTGTCTTTACAAAGTTCGACCTCTAAACAAGCCCTTTTTTTGTAAACTTATTTATTTCCCCTCTATACAAAATTTTGAGTTCATTTTCAAGCTTTTTTCTTTATGTGTGTGAAAGCTTTGATGCTCAATAATCAAATAATCTCCACAGCAGAGGCTTTAAGAAAACCATGGCATAATGTATGATTAACTTTTCTCTTGCCAGTTGTATTGCTACTGCGGAGTAAATAAAAACCTGCACTTTTCTATTCAACACAATTACAAATAACAGAATATGGAAGGCATTCTGTAAACCATTAAAGTAACTAGTTTATATTTTAAAGCAATGAACAATTGTACATGTATTTTTATTAAGCCCAATGAAGTCAAATAAGTTACTAACATTACTGTAATTTAATCACACCTGTATTTATCCAATTAGACTTTAAATTTTCATTTTTGAAGCAGACTAATTACTAGAAGAGTGGGGTTTTTTTACTTTTCCAATAAATCTTACCTCTTCCTTATTTACATTTAATTAACTAAAAATGCACAATAGTTTCTTCTTAGATTCAAAGGCCTCTCGAAAGAAAAATTAACCCAGCACTTCTCAGGAACTTTAAACAGTGAAACTGCCTGAAAACAGTCACTGCTATTAAACATTATGAGGCAAAAATACAAACAAGCATAGAAACAAACAGAAAAGCCCAAAATGTGCCATCCCAGAAACCTTTCCTAACCCTTATGATCACCATGAAGCACATACACCTAAGAAAGCACACTCTGGATTGCCCAAATCCTAGTATCTCTCTTCCACTTGTATAAAAAATCAACTTTGTTCTTTGAGGGGATTTACAACTTTAGAAACTGTTGCTTTTTGTGGCCTGACTGATAAAATACAGTAGTAAAGTAGCTAAAATTACCACTGCAGTCGCAACTTCAATATAGATTGCTGCTACAGATACACATTTTTCATTTTTTCATATGCTTGTAAGGCTCTGACTTTGAGAAAAGGAATGAGATTGCTTTACACGAGGGCAAACCTCGCTGGAACCACTTGGATTTGGTCACGTTTACATCTCTTACTGGACATGGACTCGTTTCATGAAGCTTTTGGAGCAGTTTTGACTGATTTCAAATTATTTTAGGTCATACATTCATAGACAGGTTGAAAGTACCTCACTTTTATAGATACATGTGTTTATCTATGTCACACAAAGCGTCCAGTCCAAAGCGAATCGGTGTCTACTGAGGAAGGAGTAGTTGACTCAGTTCAAGGGTAAGGATGTTAAATCACAAAAAATTATGTGTTCTCTAGAGTTTGAATAAAATGATCAATTTATTCAACACTACTTTGGCAGTAGCATTCTGAAGGATCAAATCCTGATATCTGTAAATAATTAGGTGTTCTGTAAAGAGGAGCGGGAATCAGAGTTTTTAGAGATTCCCTGGACTCTTGCCTTATAAAATAAAGACAGGCCTAGAGTTCTTCTCTTAAGCAAGACTAACAACATTTTCTGAGTTAAGACAGAAATTGACCTTTGTTTTTCTTTTGGTCGTTTAAAAGGCTTATTGGGAGCCACAACCATGCAAAATGAAACAAAGTTTAAATTAATCAAAGAGAATAATTTATATTGGTTTCAGCACAGCAAAAATTGGCCTCCCCCTGTACTGGAAGATGGGCCTTTCTGTGGAAGGATGTTGAGCCAGCTCCTCAACACCCCACGAACAAAGTCTCCTGTCATACCACTCTCTGAGCAACCAGCTTTTCCTAACTGGAAGCAGGTGAGCCTCAAGTACATTTGTAACCAGGTACAAACCAGTCAAGGAATGGCTGTTGTCTTCGATGGGACAGTGGGAAATATCCTTTACTAGTTTTGGGTAACAATACCTTAGATTATTGATAGTGTTCAAATTAACACTAGAAGAAAAGCACTGCAGGAATTTATTAAAAATAGATTTATCAGTGAATAAGAATTCATGATGTTTAACCTCAAGGCAAAAGCAACCAGGGCAGTGTGAGTAACAGCTTCAAGCGGAGGATTAGCTAACGGGATTCAACACTTAATAGCCAAAATAAATTAGTATAATTATTTTATTACCTATGCTAACTGATTTCATTGTTTTTATAGAAATAACAGCTCCCTAAGGAATGGAACGTTGCTTCAAAGAATCCCAGCTGCAAGCTTTGGTGTTCTCTTGTGGCAATCAAAAACAACAACAAAAATAGCTATCATTAATAATACTATTAAGAACTGCGCTAGCACATCTTAGAAATATATTCTGGATTTGCCTGTACACCTGGACTTGAATATGAAGCTTTCTAGCCACTGGAGAGTTTTAGATAGAATTCAAATAAAGTGCTGTAAAGCACTTACTAAAATAAACATGAATATTTATAGAGAACAATGGAATGCTTTAAATAGATTTTTAATAAATAAGTGTGTGATTAGTGGAGGAGCTTGAGAAATCTTTTAATTTCACCTCAGAAGAATTCTTTAAAAGTCTATATATTTCTGCTTTTGCTCTCACTGTGAAGTGTTAACAATATATACTCTACACAAAAATGATTTTCAAAGAACCTTACTGAAACATATAGCGAATTTTTAGAGTTCATCTCTATCATTTTCAAAATTCTACCCAGGTCTAACTTTGAGCTAATTTGTATTCCTACCAATCCGTATTGCTGTTCAATACCTGCTGTACCCTCCCTTTCCCCCTCTGCAGGCCTCCCACCTTACAACCCACTACAAATTAGAACCTACTGGAGAAAATCCAGGCAGCTGCCAGGACCCACACATGGGCTGCAATTCCATCATCTCTTGCACCCTTATAAAAGCAGTAGCAGTACACAAAATAGATCCTGATGCCTTAATTTGCAGGCAGTGTTTCAGTGACCTGCACCAGCCCTGCCTCAGTCAGACACTCCTGGAATGTGCTCTGGCCGTCTCTGCAGTGAGCACGCAGCTGAATCTGTGATGCTGTAAGGCAGCAAAGACCAGAGAACCAAGTTCTCCATGTTACATAAAACAGAGCCAAAGAATTCTGGGACTGAATCCAGTAGTAAAAATGCACATCCTAGGGACACTGTTCAACAGCATATTTTGACTGACTATGTCTATGTTCCCCTGCTTTCTAATGCCTTAACAAACGCCCAATCCCCCTGCACAGCTGGGGAAACTAATTATCATTCTAATTGGAGGGAATTTTTGTTACTTTGTATAATATAATATACTAGTACCATAGACACAATTGGACATAGAGATTTTCTCATTTCTTACTCGTTGAGGCTTCACCATGTAATTCTGGACATAACAGATGTTACCCTGAACAAACAACTACCTATGGTACAGCTCATCATCCCTGTCACAGGAGCTGGGACTGGAAATCAAAACAAGAGATGAAGGAGTCACAGCAGGAACATGAACTACAGAGGGGCCCACTGAGCCACAGCCTTTCTGCTGTTGAGACCCAGCCTGTGACACCATGGAAATCATCTGATGACCTTCACAGAACATCAGGTCTGGAATCTGGCCTAAACTCCATTTGGAGAAACAGTTCTCGGAGTGCTGATAAGCTTCAACATGGTATCATGAGGCCAATTAACTGATTGTAAAATTCAATACATATCTCCTTACTGGGGTAGAATCAAAAGAAAACAGCTTGATGAACTTCCAGCTAGTGTGCAAAATACTGGAGAACTTCCTCATGTTCTTTATTAGAGGTACCAGTGGTCCTAAAAACTGTCAAAAAAGGCTTAGCATGATTCCGTCTCTTTGGTTTGGCTTGGGTTTTTTTGTTTTGTTTTGAAAGGAAAAGTAAAATAATGAATGTAAAAAATACTTTCTAAAATTAAATGTCACTGTTATTTGACAACTATACTGGCAAAAGCGCAGGCAATGCTGTTAAAAGAATTAGTACATATTCAGTAAGAGCTGGCATTAATTAAAACAAACTTAAAATTTTAACCTTCAAAATATGTTATGGCTTTTCAGTATCATTAAATCATAGTCACTGTATCTTCTGACATTTTCAAAGTTAATATTTGGACATCTAACACTGATAAGAATAATATAATCCTCACAGGGTTCTGAAAAAATAGTATTTGCATTGTAACTGGGAATGGAATAGAATGGTTATGATGCAGCTCAACAAGCACCTGCACCAACCCAGCGGGGAGGTGGACAAGGATTAGCAGGGAGGGACTGCTGAAAATACCACTTAGTTTTCAGACTTGTGATACGATTTCTTGAATGTTAACTCTTGGATTTGTGTTTTCTCTTCCTCAGCACCAAAATTCAATCTCTTTGAAAATATCTATAAGTCAACCAAATATTCTGTAGTGAAGTTGTCAGCTAATTCAAGTTGGATATAAATACTCTAAATCCTACTTCATCTCTTTAGGACAAATATATCCTAGGTACACAAATTGCCTTTTATCTTTCATATAGCATCACGTTTGAGTAACTTTTTTCAGTAATTGCCTTCAAATTGTCTCTTTAAACAGTTCTATTTAAAATTATTTATTTTTGCCTATTCTCTTTATTCACTTCTGGTTTCCAAGTCCTCACGTGTGCCTGTGCATCACAGAAGCAACTTCCCTCCTGATTACTGTCTGTTCCTTCTCAGCTACAGGCACAGGAAGAAAACAGTGATTCTGTGACATCAAACCCATTTATGCAGTAATGAACTGTGATGCTACAAATGCTTGATTGTGGCAACCTGGAATGAACCGCAGCCAGGAAAGGATGATGAGCACAGAAATGCTTTTTCTTATGCACACATTTTGGTAATTAGCTGGTCAAAGGCACGGAGCAGCAAACACAGTGCTTCTTTAAAGTGCTTCTTGTTTAAAGCAATTTCATGAATTAAAATCTGTCTGGAAAAGCAAAGGATCAATAACACTGTGGTCATTTGCCTGGACATAACTGAAAACTTTACCCCAAAATTAGGATCCAAGGAGACTGTTGATTTAAAATATTTCTTATGTAAACCAGTGTGAAATGGTTGCAACAGAAATTGTTTGGGTTTTAAATTTTAAGCCTGAAGGTAAATGCTGAATCATAATGTGATATAAATCGGTCAAACCCCCAGAACATTAAAGGGTGATTTACACCAGCTGAAGACATACCTCCATTTATTAAAACAGTCTTTAAACAGAGTGATCTCACAGAAGTCAGGAAATCACAGGGATGAGAGAAAGAAGCCCAAGTTAAAGGAAAACAAACCAAGAATGGTGCAGGCACATTCAAAAGCTGTTTAATAGCTTTCACAAGAAAGAGGCAATGGGGAATGCCTTGCCCCTACTGCCACTCGTCTTGCAGTAACTAACACTCAAACAGTGTAAAACAGGAAGGCAACAAAACCCTTCTATTTGTAGTTACTGTTCAGTGCTCTCAGTGACTGCCCAAAGGACATCTCCCACTGCCAGCTCGGGTCTGCCCTTCCCAAGCAGATCCCTTTGCTTTCAAGTTCCTCACATACCTGCTGCATGAAGAACAGAAGCACACAGGGGAAAGCTTCACACCGGGTTCCTGGCAAACACTTTGTTTAATGTAGCTAAACAGTGTCTACTTAAAGGCACAGAGAAATTCCTGTCTTGATTTTATGTAGAGATCCAAACCTCAGAAGAAATACAGGTACTCTTTATGTAAACGTTTGCCTAACTGATTGCTAAATCCAGGGAGGAGCAGCTCTTTCCATTATTTGTATCAGTATTACATCTACTTCTGCTCAGCAACTGAAAGGTATACAGCAAGAAAAATCCAAATGTGATGTCAACCAGGATATAAATGACAGCAATTATGAATCAGCCAAAAAAGGAGAGATAGAACTGAAGTACTAAATAAGGGAGAAAAACAAGATTAAATTAATAAACCAAAGATATAATTAAGAATTTATGTAATGTTTTTCTTGCCCCTTAGTCTTGTCACTTTGTGTATTCTGATGGTCTTACAGCCTTTCTCTGGCTCTGCCTGAGTGTGAGAACAGAAGCAGTTACTTTGCATGGCCATGAGAAAATTATTTCTAACAGTGAAAGTTCCCTTCCCTCCGCCCCTGACAGGACAGATTCAAATGCAGATACTCAAGTAGTCTCTCTTCTGAGTAACCCTGGATGAATTTCAAAACAGAGGTATGGAAGATGTCACCGCATCACATTCCCCCGAGTAACAGCAGGTGAAGATATGGACAGTCAGTTTATTTTGCTGCTGCTGTCAGTGACTCCCTCTCTACCCTCCCTCTCTAATCAAACATACAGGACTAAAAATCTCAGAAGATATACACCATTTCAACCATTTCAGATCTGCTTCTCCTAGACAGCTGCTACTGCTCTTTAACTGATTTTAAATTCACCAAAGAGCTGGTGTCAAACCATTTATCTTTACACGTCATTTCCAAAGACAGGCTTCTATCCAGGTTTCAGTTGTTTAGATCACTGCTGGCTTTAGACATACCACACACCTCTGGGAATTGCACAAACCATATTGCCATACTTAAAATTTCATGTGACACCGACGTGACTATGTTTATGTCCAAAAGCAAATGTTTTCAGATAGAGAAACAGAGAAAAAAAGAAGAATGCCAAACCCAGTAAGTGGGAATGCTGCTATCTCCTAGCATAACACTAAAGATCCTGCAGTACAATACTTTCTGCCTTTCTATTATTTAACAGTGGTTTAAAAATACAAGAAAGAAAAGCAGAAAGGAAGCATGAAGAAGCCCAAAGTTTACACTGGAAAAGAAGAATTCTAGTAACATCTAACAATAACAAAGAATGTACATACAGGTACACGTTGCAATATATGTATGTACCTACTGTTTCTTTAATTCAGCCCATGTACTAACTTCACGTGACACTTTTCCTAGCTGCTCCAGAAGTACAGCCCAACAGAGCTGTCAGGTACTTTCCGAGTTTCTCCTAGGTTATAACCATGAGGAATTTAAATGTTTAAGTCTGTAGAGCAGAGTATTCTATGACATCCAGAGGGACTAAGCTATGTCAGGACACAGTTCTTATGGCAGAACAATTAAGTTCTCCTTCCTGCTGATGATCATGATGTATCTCAGCTCATGTGCTCGTGTGGCAGAGGGTTACTGATAACTTTTTGGGAAGGAGGTCTGCAAGGAACCACTGCTAAAGAAGAAAATTGTAATTGCTAGGAAAAACATGTCAAATCCTTTCATGATGTGGCCCCTTGCAACTTTAGTAGGGACCCTTAGCTCTTGGAAAAAAAGAAAGGAAGCAGTAGGAGTGGATGCTGCACTTACAGCACGGATCTTGATATCAGGAGTCAAAGTCTAGTTTGATTAACAGCACTGTTTATGTGAGTCTGGTCTCAAAGGACACACTTTTGCACCTCTTCACAAAATGTCTTAAGTGGAGAAGTGGTTATAGAATGATTCTGGGAAGGATCTGCAGACTGTGACAGTCAAAGAACAAAGAATGGTACCTGTTGTGAAGAGTTTCAAACATTTAAAGCAAAGTAGTGTTTATTTCTTCTAGGTTAGAAAATGACAGCATACAGAGAGAAACCTAATAAATTTTCATATCCTATTTTTATTTACATGGTTAAATTCTCTCTGATTAGCACTGAACAGAATTTACTTCAGCACAAAATACTACAATTCCACTCAAGCCTTGTCTTCAAAGATCTTTTAATTTTATTTAGTGACCTTGCTGTTCTAAGGCTGTGGCCTAGTTGCCTGCCCCTTTGATATGAACATGCCATGGTATATTCAAGCTACAAAATTGCCATCAATAACATCATACAGTAACACATTTGGCCCTGCACACCCATGTATTCTAACCAAACATCACTTAAGCTACACTAGTCAAGAATCTGTGGAAGCATCCTAGTACTTTTTAGTTTCCTTTTATCTTTTGCAAGAGATAAAGACAAGTGAAGACAGTACCCAGAACTCTTATTTACTGATTAATTCCTTCAAATGTATTTATTTACATTTTGTTTTATGCTGGGCCATGTTCTCAAGAAGTGTTCAGTGCTATTTACAAAAGCCTTACCAGTCACATTCCCTACCTGTGGTGCCAGAGCCACCAGCCTCAGAGTGAAGGATTGCTGCAAGTGACACAGCAATGCAACCAAGGATTAAATGTTAAAAAGGTTCCTCTAATGGTTTCTAAAATAGTAGTGGAAGGCAGAAGATCTCGTCAGAGATAACATATGGCACTTACAGTAAGAAGGCATTTACGCTCGTTATGTAGCATAATAGGAAATGCAGTATTTGTGGAGAGAAGGAAATGCACAGCACTATGCACATCCCATCCTTGGTAACCTCAACTGCATCCTGGATGTGTGGATCAGGATTCTCCATCTCAGAGACTGCAAACTGGCCTATTTCCAGCAAGTGTTGGAAGAATTACAGAATTCAAAGAAAGTTTCCTCATCTGAATGGTAACGGACCAACAAGTAACTGAGGAAGGGTGAAAGCAAAGCATTTGTTACAATTTTAATGAACATCTACTTTGATCAAAATACAAAAATACTGAGTAAGAACTCAGTGCCTTCCAGACAGCTCTGAGTGAATCAGGGGCTGAATATCTATGTGTTCATGCATTATTTTAATACACTGCTATGGGCGTTCAAAGGTCTAGCCCTGCTTTAAGAACTTTGGTTTTGCACACATATGTTGTTCAAATGTAATACCAATGAGATAATACATGGACAGTGTCCTAAAACTGACATGGCATAATAACAAAATATAAAATAATAACAACATTAAAAAAAAAACATAAAATAATGGACCTCTAAAAATCTACTCATCAATTTTACAGGAAATGCATCATAATTCATATCACACTAAGCTAAAAAGTGTGATGCAATACCTGTATACCTGGTATTTATGAGCAGTGTACAATTTTTTCAGTGTTGCTATCCTGATTATCAGATGGTTGTCTGCTACTCTGCAGCCTGGCAGGGTATAGCTCCACTGTAACCAGTAAAATAATGGTTTGCAGCCAACTTAAAAAAAAAAATTATATCCGACTCCCAACTGTGATTAGAATGTCAGTTACAGCTGCTGCCTTGTTATAACACCCCCACACTTCCCAGCTCACAAGGACACGTTCAATGAGAGAATGGCCTGCATTCATTGTGTAATTATCAACCTCACACACCTTGGAAACAGAGAAAGCTCCAACACGTGTATGACTAAAAACACTACCGTGAGATTATGGGCTGCAACAATAAAACTATTTCCTACTGAACTTAATAGACTATTCTAATGGGAAAATAATGGGAATATAAAACCTTCTCTTTATCTTGACTTTTTATAGAAAGATTTATCATTGGAAAATTGTATGATTCAGATAAGATGAAAAAAACTAAAAGGAGTCAAATGCTGGAAGAGGAGGGCCAAGAACTTGCTCGTGAGTTGGCAGGCTGCCGAAAGCACCTCTGCTGGGGAATATGCAACTTTAATCTTTATTATGGAATGATCACAAATGGACTGTTTCAGAATACCATCTGTTCTCACTGAAGCATTGGATCAGCAGGCTGCATGCTTCAGTCTGTCCTTCACCTTGTATCTGGGTTTTCAGCAAAGCTCCCATTTTGGAAAGAGAGAGTTTTTGAAAAGAACCCTTTTGGAAAGACTGGCATAGTATCTAATTTAAATTTAATTTATTTTTATTTTTGCAGTGTCTTCATTTTGACTTTCCACATTTCTCTGAGGTAAGCTCCAAATAGAATACTCATAGAAAGAAAGCACTTCTGATTTCTATTTTCCCTTTGTGAAAAACTAAGTGGTTTTACCAGCTGTAGTGTCCAAACAAGCTCTTATCAGTCTAACATTCCTCCCAGCACTCATTCCGGAATATCATACCAGTTAAATGTCTGTATCTCTGCATCTACAGGGCATGTTTATGAGCAGATCTCAATTTACTACTAACTCCAAATGTTAATATCTAAAATATGGTAAAGAAATTACTTTTGCAAATGGTATGTAAAAGGACTTAATTCAGCACTAGCCATCCCTGTGTAGAGGGCACTCTGCTGCACAGCTGGCTAAGCCGCCACAAAGCCATTAGCCCATCAGCAATTAATCACTGATCCTGTTCCACATCTGGCTAGAGATGCAATATTGCAACTGAATGTGCTCCTGGCCTTTGAGCACTCCCAGGAGGGGGAAAATTGAGGAAAAAGGAACAAACCTTTTTGACTGAAATAAAGATTCAGAAAATCTTTGAAGGATTAAAAAATGGGAGAAAGAAGAAAAGATTTATCTGCAAAGTGACATGTAACAAAGGCACTTAAGAAATGCAGAGGATGTGAAGTTTAGCACAGCGTGGCTAAGATGTCATTTTCTCCTCTGAACACACCCAGGGGGTGTAAGGTGTGTGTGTACTATGACAAAGCCTGACCAGAGGGGGGATGTGTCTGTCTGTAAGGCCCAAACTCGATAAAGACAGAGAGAGACCTTTTGAATTCAGTCTTTGGATAAACATAGTTTAACTGCATGTCTTGCAAGTCCTAGCCAGCAGCTCTCTCAAAGATTTAGAGTTTCAAATTTTATAAACAATAACTTTACCTCAGTCTGTAGTAAGGGTGATTTACCAGTAGAAGCAAAACAACAGAAAATGAGGCGTGCTACTGCTATGTAAGCAGCAACCCTTAAGCACGGGATACCCAAACACTTCTAAAGAGTATTCGAGGAAACTCAGCATTACCAAAGTATTCCCCATTTAGCTCCTGTCTTGGGGTGACTGTGCTGTTGTATCCCCTACCATTGCTCTATGCCTCGACATGATTTCTGAGCCTTTCTATGCCTTTAAAACTGGATGCAAGAGACAGAGGAAAAAAAAACTGAGCGAACTTTTCAAAACAGTTTGTGCTTCAAGGACACAGAGATTAGCTACTGCTGCTGAGGGGCAGAGGAAGCACTTT